>CM035161.1:21270504-21555339 GCA_020205615.1 Panax quinquefolius
ACTATGCAAACACTATGCAATACTACGCAAAAACACTACGCAAAACACTACGCAACACTACGCATAATAAAATATAATATATTCTATTTATGTAATAACTTTAATAAAGTATTCTATTTTATATAAAAGATGCTTCGCTTTATTACGCTAATAATACGAATAAAATAAAACGTCATTATCGCTATAATAATTCATATTATTAATCGACAATAATGGAATCAAACCGAGTGACTTCTCACATAAACATCAATAATCAATACCGCAAGCTACTACGCAACCACATCGACATCGTATTTTACTACCACCGAGTAGTTCAACAAGAATAACTTGAGAAACTTCCGCCATTATTTCAATAAAATATTTTTGTCGCTTTCAATCCGACAATAATTCCGCTGTGGTCCACCAATGATTGAGTCAGCCAGCATTTAATATTCCCCGCTAAAAATCAATATTCCCCACCAATCGAATATAATATAACCACTGCATACTTTGCAAAATTTATAAATACTACCCACAACTATAATATTATCTCAAATTCACACCATAATATTAAAAAATTATTTCGATTAAAAATTTAAATCTTTATCGATAAAATCTGGGTCTCACAATCTCCCTCCTTATGGAATTTCGCCGAAATTGTGGTACGCACTGAGTATGATAAAGAGATGAGGATACCTCAATACCTTTATCGCTTAAAAACATTAAATTCATCTTTGCAATCCTACCAAAGATATTCATTAACAATTCATCTTTGCACCATGTGCCAAAGATATACAACCAGAAACCAATAATGCCGAGACTCAAATTAATAAGATCACAACCATGAATTATCCATGCACTAATCGCCAAGGATATTCGTGTTTTCAATTACTACCATGATTATACCGAATAACCGTGGTCATAATCATACCAAGTCTATCAATGCACTACTACCAAAGACGACTTTTACCACATCAATGAATTAATATTTCATCACCGAGACTCAAATTTCAATAATTAATCCATATCATCGAATCATCCCCGCACTACGTGCCAAGGATATTCATTAAGATTACCGACCACAAATTATCCACGCACTACTACCAAAGATAATCGTATTCATTAAGATCACGACCACAAATTATCCATGCACTACTACCAAAGATAATCGTGTTTTCAATTACTATGCTACGACGAATGATCCCCTAATCATAATCATACCAAGTCCATCTATGCATCGTACAAAGATAATCGTATTTACTTTCGAACACATCCATGAATTAATATTTCATCACGAGACTCAAATTTCAATAATTAATCCACATCGAATCATCCCCGCACTACGTGCCAAGGATATTCATTAAGATCACGACCAATAAATTATCCATGCACTACTACTAAAGATAATCAGGTATTCAATTACTTACATGATTATACCGAATGATCCATGATCATAATCATACCAAGTCCATCTATGAACGTAGTTAATTTGAACACATCCATGAATTAATATTTCATACGACTCATTTCAAAATCCATCAATACGCAAGGATATTCATTAAGATTACGCACCACAAATTATCCATGCACTACTACCAAAGATAATTGTAGCTTCAATTACTAAGCATGATTATACCCTCAACAATCCTCATTCATAATCATACCAAGTCCATCTATGCACTACAGCCACGTATTTACTTTAAAAAAATATAAACATGAGGATAATGATATAAAGAATCAATCAAATAAGATAAAGGATAAATATTAAACATTTATAATATAATTTATCCAGATTCAAGAATATCCCCATGTTATCAATCACTTAATAATCTCATAATCTAATATCATTAATATTATAACAATATTTTAATCACTTCTTAAATTTATAAACAATTTATCTCAATTGTTTACGCTTTTACCATATAATGCATTTAATCATTCAAAATGCCATACTCATAAGATATCATCACCAATTATCAAATCCTCAAAAAAAAAATATGATATACTCTATATAGATTCTCTAGCCATAAAATCCTATTTTCAACTTTCATATTTCACATAACATATTTAACTCATATGTTCAGAATTAAACTATTTTCATGAAAAATACCAAATCAGTCCCAAAAATATTTCTTTTCTGGGATTTAGCATAATATAGTCCCATAATGAAAATATATTTTCTCTAATTTTTAAATTCATTTACTATTTTTCAAAAATCAATTTCTAATTAATTCCTTAAGAAATTAGCTACCTCAAGTTTAACTCCAAAATTCCCAAATCTTGGCAGGACCTTTACATGTTAACGTGAGCTTCTAGTTTAAATTTCATGGTCATCTGAGTTATAGAACTCCTAAGATAGCGTTTTTTTAAAAACCTAAATATTGAAATAGTCATAACTTGCTCATTTTAAGTCGAATGAGCTCATTTTTGGACAGGAGGTACTTTATACCATATACTTTCATGTCCCAAAAGGCCAGAATTTTTCTCATAATTTAAGTGGCCGAAACAGCCCCTCTAAAATCATGGCAGAAGCTTTTTTCGGTTTTTTTACAGCTTTGAACTCCTTTACTAAAATCAGTCCACACAAAAATCTACAACACCTTTTCCAATAATTCCACTTGGATTAGTTAGGTAACTCATAGATCTAACTCTAGGACTTGACCACATTCAAAAATTCAAAATATAATAGGAGATATGGTCAATTGAATTTCATGTTACGCTTTTCACCAAAATCTAATTTTCAACTCTTTGTGATTTCTAAGAAACTTTCATGCTTTCACATACCAACCAACATAACTCATCATAAAACTTACTAATACTTCATATACCCATGATTTTCATTAGTTCTATACTTTTATTATGACTTTCATCATAATCCACGTAAACCTGCATCCTTTTAGTCAAGAAATATTCGAGGGTTTAAGAAATGGGTTTTTGCATCGGGGTCAATACAAAATTCGATTTCACGCTCTAGGTAGGCTAGGAAGTCTTCAAGAATACGCCAAGAAATTTATTAATGATAGAAATATCATTCAAAATCATACTCTCGCCCAAGACTTGATAAGACGTCACATCGATACCAACTCGTGACTTCTATCCCTTAACCTTAACTCACAATGATACCTATCTTCATCTTCATTCACGACGTCGCCATACGTAAAGTCCGCTTCTGCATTTCCACACAAGAAAGTCAACAACGAAAGGATCGTGCTCTTTACTTATGGCTTTGATATAACAAAGATTAACTTTAGGTTTGGTTACTTTGAATTCAGATAACAAAGTTGGTTAGAATATGAAAGCTAACAACCTTACAAAAAAGAATAATGAGTAGTTAATCAATCGATTTCAAAATTACCTCAAAGGCAAGTATTTTCAAAGAGATAAGATCGACAGTAACGTGAAAGTGTTTATTTGAAACAACAAGATTAATAAAATGCGGAGGTAACGGCGGTTTCTCCTAACGAAGTTTCAACTAGATAAATCAAAGTCTAATTTCTTCTGAGTCAAATTTAAACGCTGAACGCAAAGCAAGAGAGATAAAAGAATGGGTAGAACCGGATCTCAATAAGGTATAGACTTCGCAAGAGCTTATGATTAACTTACCCGTGATAATTTTATTTAGGTTCCTCGTCACGAGAAAAAACGCTCTCTCTAAACTACCGGCCTCGTTTGTCCGGGACAGCCTTTCGGTGCTCCATCCTAGTTGAATTTGTTTTCTGTGAAATCGACAAAATCGAGCTAAGGGCCTTCTTCCACAATTATAACATGCTTTGATGGCATGGCGCAGCCTTCGACCGATGTGTCCCTCTCCTCCGCATTTGAAGCATATGATAGTGGTCCTTCTCCTTCCTTAACAACAAAAATCGGTGCCGACGCCTTCCATCATCATTGAATCTCCTTTCAAATGTCCATTCTATTATTTTGGCCCCGACACCACCGGGTGGTTACCATATCCGCCCGTTGATTTCCTCCACGCTATTGTCACCGCTCATGACTACTCTCACCGGTATTATAATTTTGCGCACCGCTTTTTTTTAGTCATATGACTCGTTATCGCTACCCACTAATCGAGCCCTATTTACAACATCCAATAAAAACACAGCTTTATGAGAAATAAGATGTCGACGATCTCCTCGCTTCAAACCTCTTAAAACATTCGCTACCATTCTCTCTTCATTATCCACCAAGTGGGACGAAACCGCGTGATAACTCCGCAAATTTTGCCTCGTATCATGGCTACACTCTGGCCATATTGTTTTGTTCCAACTTGATAAACTCCACCTCCTTCATGTGGCTAATACTTTCGTGAAAGTATTTGTCGCTGAATGTACCCCTCGAACTTCTCCCAAGATATCTTCAAGACAAAGAAGTCGAGTACGCTTTTACCGATTCCCACCAAGAATCCGCCTCCGCAAACATAAAGGCGCAAAAAGGAACCTTTTCGCTTCTTCTGAGCATCCCAAGACATCAAATATCTTGGTAACTGCTTATCCATGCTTCCGCCAAGTGGTTTTGCTTCCCTTAAACTCCTAAGTGGTCCCAACTCCTCGAATTGTTTAATGGTGACCGCCGAGAGTTTTCCGTGTTTCCACCCCACGCTTTGGATGTGAGTCGCCACCGATGTCGCATGAATTTAAAAAACCTTTAAACGCATCATTCATCAATCGATCAAGGTTGTTGTTTACATGAGGATTATCGCCATCCCGCAGACATTGTCCTCGATTATCGATCCGTGGAGAATCAACAGCCTCCTCGTGCTCCATCATATTCTCAACATTCTCTGATGCCATTTTCAAACACCGCCACAAAATAAGGGTTAATTAACATGTAACATATTATCCCTATATTCTCGACCGACCAATTAAATACCAAATAAACTTAGTAGGTCATACTAAATTAAGGTATTCCCCGCCTCCCTCCTAGTACTTTTCTCACATCTTAGCCAGTGGATCATATCCCTAAGCTCGATACCAACCGCGACGCCTCTAAAATTAGGTATACGCCACCCATCTTGGGTCGCCACTTACATGGTACATAAATTCAAATACAACTTACTAATATAATCTGTCAGGTAAATAATACGACATAAACTCGTGAGTTTGAATACAAATATTGTCTACTAGATATTATACAAACTCAAAAGGAGTCCTCATTACAACTATTATCACACTATTTCACGTAATAAAATGAGGACTACTAATGCTATCCTCTCGACCATTACTTCGCTCCCCGACTCGTCCCCACTATATGTTCTCATTTCCTCAAGAGAATAAAGGAAAGAAAGGGTGAGCTCAACTAGCCCAAAGAAGAAATATTACGACTAAGATAATGCGTAATAAATTATCATTAGCCTTCAACAAAGTTAAACCGATAAAATACAATAGACAACCAGCTTAATCATAAATGAATAAGCAATCCATTAAAAGAGTCAAGAGAGAATAAAGTCTACTATCTTTTAGGTTTTAAAAGGTTTTTCATCAATTTTTATCACGAGACTCACTTTTAATAAATAAACCACATCATCTAATCATCCCCGCATCACTACCAAGGATTTTCATCAAATTATCAATGGTCATGACTATACCGAATCACCCCGGTCATAATCATACCAAAAACTATCCATCATCGCATTACGTGCCAATCGAGGACTTTTTGTCACATCATTTATATCAAGTCATGATTATACCGAATGATCCTCGTCATAATCATACTAAGTTCATCTACGCATCGTAAGCCAAAGATAACATAATATAATATAAATATGAGGATGATGACAATGATATAATAATTCAATAAAACAAGTTCAAGAATTATTTTATCCATGAATTATTAACGCCCAAATTGTCAACATAATATCGCTTTCAGAGAGTAAAATTCAAGAATGATCGTAAGAATATTTCCATGAAAAGATATCGATGAAACGCAAATATCAAGGATATTCTACTAATTTCATGGAGTATAAAGTCAAAGTTTTAACCAACCGGGTATAATAAAGAATGGAATAACAAAAGAAATCACCACGCACGCATTGCAGATGTATGTGTTATTCCAATGTAATAATAATAATCTAATCCAGTCGTGAAATTCACATACATGCATGTGATGTTCCAATGTAATAATAAATGTAAATATATAAAGATGTTATGATATGTGTCCAACAATAAAAACACAAAACACACGTACGTATATATTCCAATGTAATAATAAAAAAATTTTATATCCGGTAAAACACATGCATGTGATGTTCCAACAGTAAACAATAAAATTCCAACCAGTCCTAATAATAAAGAATGGATGTTCCAATAAATCAATAAGATGTCACCAAGTATAGGGAAATCACAGATGTTATTCCAATGTAATAAATAAGAATGGAATAACATAAGATTTCACCAAGTATAGGGTACGCCACAGATACAAATATATGATAGTGATACGCCACTTTTACAAAGTTATTCCAATGTAATAATAATGAATGGAATAATGTAAGTTCTCTTCATGAATAAGAAAGAATAACACACACCCTTACGTGAAAAGAAAATTAGGTATACATCACCCATCTTTCTTCTTACTATAATTCGCTCACTTACAAGGAATGAGCCTTCATTTACATAAACCATTTATATTAAATACAAAAGAAAAATCTTTAAATATTATTTATATAAAATATTTTACGTGACGCCTAAAATAATACATCACCCATCTCGCCACTATATGATACGTAATTTAAATACAACTTATTAACATAACTGCTGAGTTTAATACTTACATACAAATCGTGAGTTTAAATACAAATATCGCCTACTAGATATTATACAAACTCAAACAAAAGTCCTCATTATAATTATTATCACACTATTTCACGTATTGTTGAGGACTACTAATGCTATCTTCAGACCATCACTGCTTCCGACTCGTCCCAAATTTATATTCTCATTTCCTCAAGAGAATAAAGGAAAGAAAGGGTGAGCTCAACTAGCCCAAGAAGAAATATTACGACTAAGATAATGCAAAATAAATTATCAATAGTCTTCAACAATGTTAAACCGATAAAATACAATAGACAACAACCAGCTTTAATCATAAATTTAATACGCAATCCATTAAAAGAGTCAAGTAGAAAATAAAATCTACTATCTTTTATGATTTTAAAAGGTTTTTCATCATCAAGTATAGCCGAGACTCAAATTTTAATAAATAATCCACATCATCGAATCACCCCTCGCACTACTACCAAGGATATTCTTAAGATCACGATCACAATTATTCCCGCACTACGCCAAGAATAGTCAGGTATTCATTAATGGTCATGATCATGCCAACAATCGGCCCATCAATGCACTACTACCAATCGAGGATTTTTACCACATCATTTGTAACATTACTACCATGATTACACCGAATAATCCTCGGTCATAATCATACCAAGTCCATCCATGCTCTACATGTGCCATGTATTTACTTTTAAAAAAATATAAATACGAGGATGATGACAATGATATAAGAATTCAATAAAACAAGTTCAAGAATTATTTTATCCAGAATTATTAACGCCCAAATTGTCAACACGATATCGCTTTAGAGTAAAATTCAAGAATGATCGTAAGAATATTTCCATGAAAAGATATCGATGAAACGCAAATATCAAGGATATTCTACTAATTTCATGGAGTATAAAGTCAAAGTTTTAACCAACCGGGTATAATAAAGAATGGAATAACAAAAGAAATCACCACGCACGCAGATTGCAGATGATGTAAAGTTATTCCAATGTAATAATAATAATCTTAACCAGTCGTGAAATTCACACCGGCTGTGATGTTCCAATGTAATAATAAAGATGGAACTGCATCCTGTAAAAAACACATGATAGATATATTCCAATGTATCGATAAAGATTTTAACCAGTCCTGTAAAAACACATGCATGTGATGTTCCAATGTAATAATAAAAAGATTTAACCAGTCCTGTAAAACACATGCATGTGATGTTCCAATGTAATAATAAAAGAATGTCACCAAGTATAGGTAAATCACAGATACAAAAGTTATTCCAATGTAATAATAAGCAATGGAATAACATAAGGATTTCACCAAGTATAGGTACGCCATAAGATGACACAAAGTTATGATAGGTACGCCACCACTTTTACAAAGTTATTCCAATGTAATAATAAAGAATGGAATAATGTAAGTTCTTCTTCAAGAAGAAAGAATAACACCCCTTACCGTAAAAAAGAACCTAATATAAAAGTAAATGAAGCAGTAGTATACTCTTCTTCTTTCTATAACTTTCTCTATAGCTTTCTCTCTATAATTTTCTCTGTAGTTTCAATGAATTCGTAAGAAAATAATGAAGGAACGAGCTTCTATTTATAGAAAATGGAATGCATAAGAATTAATCCATTTAACTATCTGTATTGATTTACTTTAATCTGACTATCCATATTTAAAGAAAATCTTTTAAATAAAATATAATATATTCTATTTATATAAAAACATTTTACTATGCAAACACTATGCAAAACACTATGCAAAACACTATTAAAACACTACGCATAATAATAAAATATAATATATTTTATTTATAAAATAACTTTAATAAAGTATTCGCTTTATATAAAAGATGTTTCGCTTTTATTACGCTAATAATAATGTAATAAAACAAAACGTCATTATCGCTATAATAATTCATATTATTAATCGATAATAATGGAATCAAACCGAAGTTGACTTCACATAAAGATCAATAATCAATACCGCAAGGCTACTACGCAACCACACGACATCGCATTTTTACTACCGAGTAGTTCAACAAAGATTAACCCAGAAAACTTCCGCCGTTATTTCAATAAAATATTTTTGTCTTTTTTCAATCCGACAATAATTTCATTGGGTCCACCAATGATTGAGCCATTGCATTTAATATTCCCTCGCTAAACCTAATATTCCCCACCAATCTAATATAATATAACCACTTGTATACTTTGCAAAAATTTATAAATATTACCCACAACTATAACATTATATCAAATTATTCCATAATATTCAAAAATAATATTTATAGAAAATTCATCTTTATTTATAAAAAGTCGGGTCTTACAACCTCCCTTCTTATGAAATTTCGCCTCGAAATTAGGGTACGACTGGTATGTCAAGAGGTAAGGATACCTTGATTTCATTTCGCATTCTAACTCCCAAGTCATTTCTCAACATCGTGGTTCCTCCACAAAACTTCGACTGAGGTATAACCTCGAGCGTAGAATATGTTCCTTCTTATCCAAAATTTGAACAGAACCTTCATATACGCCAAATCTTCCGCTATTTCGTCCTGGCTTCTAACTCAATAATATGGTCTCGCCTTTCACATATTTACGTAATATGGATATGTGAAAACGCGCATGAACACGAGACATATTTCACAGAAAAATTTAGTCTATAGCCACGCCTTACTCGATCGAGGATTAAAATGGACCGATGAATCGAGGATTAAGTTTCTCTTTTCCAAATCTTGTAACTCCTTTCCATGGAGCAACTTTAACAACACACGATCTCCTATATCAAATTCCACGCCCTTTCATGAAGATCAAGATAACTCTTTTCACGATTTTTTGGAGGTTTTTATACGCTGTTTGATCGCTTGAATCTTTTCCGTAGTCATACGCATCAACTCCGGCCCCAACAACGCTGCTTCACCCACCTCATCCCAAAGATACCGAGAATCGACACTTTCTTCCATACAACGCTCGAATGGAGCCATGCCAATACTTGCTTGATAACCGCTGTCAGAGGAAAACTCCACCAATGGTAAAAACTTGTCCCAACTCCCCTCAAATCAAGAACACAGTAGTCTTAATAGATCTTCAAGAGTTTGAATAGTCCTCCGATCGTCCGTCTGTCTCGAGGATGATATGCCGAGCTAAATCGTAAGTCCGCGCTCATAGCTTTTTGCAACCAACCCAAAATCGTGAAGTCAATCTTCGGTCTCGATCGTAAACTATGGATACCGCATACCATGCAGCCTTACAACTTCGCTTATGTACATACGAGCAAGACGCTCAAGTGTATAAGTTTCTCAGATTTGCAAGAAAAATGAGCAGACTTGGTCAATCTATCAACAATGACCCAAATCGCATCAACGCCTTGAGAAACCTTAGAAGACCCCAGAACGAAATCCATGGTAATGTGCTCCCACTTCCATTCTCGAATTTCAAGTGGTTGCAATGGACCTTTTGGTACTTGATGCTCCGCTTTAACTCGCTGACAAGTTAGACACCTCGAGATAAACAACGCTTATCTCTCTCTTCATATCGCTTCCACCAAAATGTACGACAAATATCACGATACATTTTGGTACTCCTGTGATGGATCGCAAATGGTGTGTCATCAGGCGCCCATCATGATATTATACTTTAAATCGTGGTCGTTAGAACACAAAGTCCGGAGTCGACTCAAGTATTCCTTCTTCATCGATTCTTGCTTCCTAGATAAGACCTTCAGACTTTCTTTTCATACGATCACCTCCGTGTCCAGTAGAATGAGCAGCCTTTTTAACTTTATCGATTAAAGCCTGCTCTACTCAGATATTCGCTATCATCACACGCGTCCCTCGAGTCTTTAACTCTATCTCCATCCTTTGCAAGTCACACAAAATGGGCCAGGTCGACAATAACGCACTCAGATTTCAGATACGATCTTCTACTCAACGCATCACTACCACGCTCGCTTTTCCAGATGGTATCGATGGTACGATCATAATCTTTCAATAGCTCAAGCCAACGCCGTTGTCGCATGTCGAGTTCCTTTTGAGTGAAGAAATATTTGAGGCTTTTTATGATCCGTGAAGATCTCCACTTTCTCCCCATACAAGTAATGCCTCCAAATTTTAAGCAGTGAAGATAATAAATGCTAACCCGCATCACGAGTAGGATAATTCCTCTCATATTCTTTCGAGTCAGTCATGAGGCATAGCTATAACTTTTCCATGTCAGATAAGAACACATCCCAACCTTTTGCTCAAGATCATCAGATGACAAATCCTCCGAGCCAAATGGTATCACGTAACAAAATAAATAAGTCTCTTCGAAGTTCTTGAAAACTCTTCTCACATTCTTCGCTTCCAACCGAACTTTCAGATCTTTTCGAGTCACCGAAGTCAATGGAGTAGCGATTCGAGAAAATCCTTCCACGAATCTCCGATAATAACCAAATAAACCGAGAAAGCTACGATTTCGGCCATCGATTTAGGTTGTTCCTACCAATAGCTTCAATCTTTGCTGGTCAATGATATTCCACGACTTGATACCACGCGCTCAAGGAATGCTACTTCTTCAAGCCGTAACTCGATTTCTTCAACTCGCATAAAGCTTATATTCACGGCTTTTGGAGTGTCACCTTCAAGTGTTGCTTTCATGATCTTCACTACTTTTGGAATAAATAAGGATGTCATCAATAAAGACGACCACAAAGTGATCTAAATATTCCTCAATACTTTGGCTCATCATATCCACGAAGGCAAAGAGAGCATTAGTCAATCCAAAGGATACGACTAGAATTCATAATGCCCGCATCGAAGTTCCGAAAGCCGCCTTTGAATGTCACGGCTCTAATCTTCAATCGGTGATATCCTAACGAAGATCAATCTTCAAAAGAATTTGCCTCAAATCGGGTCAAACAGTCATCAATACGCGGCAATGGATACCTATTTTTGATGGTGACATGATTCAACTCCCGATAATCAATACAAAGTCGATACTCCCATCTTTCTTCTTCACGAATGTAACAGAGCACCCCAAGGAGAAGTACTAGGACGAATAAAGCCAATGTCTAACAATTCCTCGCAGCTGGGTCTTTAACTCCTCAAGTTCAATAGAGCTATTCGACATGGGCTTTGGAAATAGGTTTTGTACCGTGTTCAAGGTCGATACAAAATTCAATTTCACGCCTGGGGTAGGCCAGAAGTTCTTCTGGGAATACGCCAGAAATTTATTAACAATAGAAATATCGCTCAAAACCGACGATTTTTGTTTAAATCAGATACGAGCTAAGAAAGCTTCGACATCCATTTTTCAATAAACGAATAATTTTTATGGCTTTCGAGATTTACCGTGATTGATTTTAATGGTTTGGTCGTTTGAATTCGATAATAGGTCGATTAGGAATATGAAAGCTAACAACCTTACGAAAAACAATCAATTTTTGTATGATAAGTAGTTAACCAATCAATCCTTAATCACGCCAAATGCAAGTATTTTTAATGAAATAAGATCGACAGTAATGCGAGGGTACCGATTTGAACCAAACAAGACTTATAAACAAAGGATGTAATGAAGGTTTCTCCCAACTGAGTTTCCACAGATAAGTCAAAGTCTAATTTCTCCTGAGTCAAATTTAATCGATGAGCGCAAGTAGAGAAATAAAAGAATGGGTAGAACCCAGATCAAATAAAGTGTGACTTCATTAGAGTTTATGATAAGCTTACCCGTGATGACCTCTATTCGTTCCTTGCTTCTCGAGGTCACAACAAACGCCTCCTCAGACTACCGGCTTTTGATTTTTCCGGGACTACTTTTGGTGCTCTCCATCCTAGTTGAATTTGTCTTCTGTGAACGACAAAATCGAGCTGTTGACCTTCTTCCACAATTATAACACGCTTTGACTAAGATGGCACAGCTTGACCGATGTGTCCCTCTTCTCCGCATTCAAGCATACGATAGTGGTCTTTCTCCTTCCTTAACAACGGTGCAGGTGCCGACGCCTTTCCATCATCATTGAATCTCCGCTTTCTTGAAATGTCCATTCTATTGTTTTGGCCCCGACACCACCGGTGGTTACCATATCCGCCCGCTGATTCCCTCCACGCTTGTTGTCACCGCTCATGACTACTCACCGGTATTATAACTTTGCTTACCGCTTCTTTTTAGTCATATTGACTCATTATCGCGCCCCACTAATCGAGCCCTATTTACAACATCTCAATACAAACACGCTTTACGAGAAATAAGATGTCGACGATTCCGACTTCAAACCTCTTAAAAACATTCGCTACCATTCTCTCTTCATTATCCACCAAGTGGGACGAAAAACCGTGATAACTCCGCAAATTTTGCCTCAGATCATGACACCTGGCCATATTGTTTTGTTCCAACTTGATAAACTCCACCTCCTTCATGTGGCTAATACTTTCAGAAAGTATTTGTCGCTGAATGTAGCCTCCTCGAACTTCTCCCAAGATATCTTCAAGACAAAGAAGTCGAGTACGCTTTTACCGATTCCCACCAAGAATCGCCTCCGCAAAAGAACATAAAGGCTAAGTAGGAACCTTTTGCTTCTTCTGAGCATCCCAAGACATCAAATATCTTGTAATCTGCTTATCCATGCTTCCGCCATAAGTGGTTTTGCTTCCCTTAAACTCCGGTGGTCCCAAATTAATTGTTTAATGGCGACCGCCTCGAGAGTTTTCCGTGTTTCCACCCCACGCTTTGGACAGAGTCGTCGCCTCATCATTGCAGATAAATCGTATAAAGCCTCCTAACATTCGATCATTCATCATTTGGTCAAGGTTGTTGTTGTTTGTATGAGGATTGTCGCCTCGATGCACATTATCCCGATTATCGATATGTGGTGAATCAACGATCGCCTCAGTGCTCCATCATATTCTCAACATTCTCGATGTCATTTTCAGACATCGCCACAAAACAAAAGATTAATCGACATTTAACAATTATCTTTATATTCTCGAATTACCAATAAAATAAAGACAAAAACTTAGTAGGTCATACTAACAAGGTATTCCCCGCCTCCCTCCTAGTACTTTTCTCACATCTTAGCCAGGATCATATCCTTTAGCTTTGATACTAACCGCGACGCCCCAAAATTAGGTATACATCACCCATCTTGGGTCGCCACTTACATGATACGTAATTTAAATACAACTTATTAACATAACTGCCAGGTACAATACGACATAAAAATCGTGAGTTTAAATACAAATATCGCCTACTAGATATTATACAAACTCAAACAAAAAGTCCTCATTACAATTATTATCACACTATTTCACGTATAAAGTGAGGACTACTAATGCTATCTTCAGACCATCACTGCTTCCCCGACTCGTCCCAAATATATATTCATTTCCTCAAGAGAATAAAGGAAAGAAAGGGGTGAGCTCAACTAGCCCAAGAAGAAATATTACGACTAAGATAATGCAAAATAAATTATCAATAGTCTTCAACAATGTTAAACCGATAAAATACAATAGATAACCAAGCTTAATCATAGCTGAATATGCAATCCATTAAAAGAGTCAAGTAGAAAATAAAATCTACTATCTTTTATGATTTTAAAAGGTTTTTCATCATCAAGTATAAATTTAGACTCACTTTTAATAAATAATCCACATCATCGAATCACCCCTCGCACTACTACCAAGGATATTCTTAAGATCACGATCACAATTATTCCCGCACTACGCCCAAGAATAGTCAGGTATTCATTAATGGTCATGATCATGCCAACAATCGCCCATCAATGCACTACTACCAATCGAGGATTTTTATCACATCATTTGTAACATTACTACCATGATTACATCAATAATCCCTCGTCATAATCATACCAAGTCCATCCATGCTCTACAGCCATGTATTTACTTTTAAAAAAAATATAAATATGAGGATGATGACAATGATATAAGAATTCAATAAAACAAGTTCAAGAATTATTTTATCCAGAATTATTAACGCCCAAATTGTCAACACGACATCGCTTTCAGAGAGTAAAATTCAAGAATGATCGTAAGAATATTTCCATGAAAAGATATCGATGAAACGCAAATATCAAGGATATTCTACTAATTTCATGGAGTATAAAGTCAAAGTTTTAACCAACCGGGTATAATAAAGAATGGAATAACAAAAGAAATCACCACGACGCAGATTGCAGATGTATGTGTTATTCCAATGTAATAATAATAATCTAACCAGTCGTGAAATTCACACCGATGTGATGTTCCAATGTAATAATAAAGATGGAACCAGATCCTGTAAAACACACATAGATATTCCAAATGTAATGATAAAGATTTTAACCAGTCCTGTAAAACACACGCATGTGATGTTCCAATGTAATAATAAAAATCAATAAACAATTTTAACCAGTCCTGTAAAACACATGCATGTGATGTTCCAATGTAATAATAATAAAAGAATGTCACCAAGTATAGGGTAAACACACAGATACAAAAGTTATTCCAATGTAATAAATAAGCAATGGAATAACATAAGGATTTCACCAAGTATAGGTACGCCACAGACACAAAGTTATGATAGGGTATGCCACTTTTACAAAAGTTATTCCAATGTAATAATAAAGGAATGGAATAATGTAAGTTCTCTTCAAGAAGAAAGAATAACACCCTTACCGTAAAAAAGAACCTAATATAGAAGTAATGAAGTAAGGTAATACTCTTTCTTCTTTCTATAACTTTCTCTCTATAGCTTCTCTCTATAATTTCTCTCTGTAGTTTCAAATGAATTCGTAAGAAAATAAATGAAGGAATGGCTTCTATTTATAGAAAAATGGAATGCATAAGAATTCAATCCATGAAACTATCCAGATTGATTTATTTTAATCGACTAAAATCCATATTTAAAGAAAATCTTTTAAATAAAATATAATATATTCTATTTATATAAAACATTTTACTATGCAAACACTATGCAAAACACTACGCAAAACACTATGCATAATAAAATATAATATATTTTATTTATAAAATAACTTTAATAAAGTATTCTCGCTTTATATAAAAGATGTTTCGCTTTTATTACGCTAATAATACTTAATAAAACAAAACGTCATTATCGCTATAATAATTCATATTATTAATCGACAATAATTAATCAAACCGAAGTTGACTTCTCACATAAGATCAATAATCAATACCGCGCTGCTACTACGCAACCACACGACATCGCATTTTTTTTACTACCGAAAGTAGTTCAACAAGATTAACCAGAAAACTTCCGCCGTTATTTCAATAAAATATTTTTGTCGCTTTCAATCCGACAATAATTTCGCTAGGTCCACTAAATGATTGAGCCATTGCATTATAATATTCCCTCGCTAAACCGAATATTCCCCACCAATCGAATATAATATAACCACTTGTATACTTTTGCAAAATTTATAAATATTACCCACAACTATAACATTATATCAAATTATTCCATAATATTCAAAAATAATATTTATAGAAAATTCATCTTTATTTATAAAAGCTTTCATTTCAGTATTTCATCTTTCCCGCCATCATGATTTCTCCATTGCTCATCTCCCGTATTTCGTATATCATTCTAGAATACAACTTCAAAACAAGGTTAATTGAATAAATTAATATATCACATAATATCCCGATATTACGACCGACCAACAAATAAGCTTAGTAGTGACACACTAAATAAGGATTTACTCATCTCTCCCTCCTAATTCTATTCCCCGATCTCCGCCGGAGATCATATCCCTAAGCTCGATACCAATCAGAACTCATGTCCCAACCGTGACAAAGACCTCACAAGGTACTTATCGGCCACACCGCAGAATCCAAGGCCCCTACGGAGAGTCCGGCTTTGCATCCCCCATCAATGTGAAGTCACCAAATGGTAGGCCTCGGCTCTTTTACTTATAGCTCGATATTAACCGTAATCGACCCCAAAATAGGTCCATTCCATCCAACCCATTCTCGAAGTCGCCAAATATATGGTACGAAAAAACAACTACAACTTTATTACAACAATTGTCGTGGCAAAATACAACAACACATATGTCGTGAGTTTGATACCAATATATACCAAATGTAACTCGACACCAACTCGATAACACGTCACCATGACACCTTACATAAAGGTACAACCAAAAACCTGCTTTTAGAAATTAGAATCTTTGGGAAGTGCTCAAGAAACCTTTCGTATACGGGAGGCCATGCTTTTAGGTTATGGTAGATATCATATGGCCACGTAATTATCCTTGGTCACCCTAATAGACCCCAAAGAAAAACAAGAAGATTACTATCATATTCTTCCCAATGGCGAGTCTTCTCGACATATCATTATCTCCACTCGCTCTAATTTGGTATTATACTCCAAACAAACACCAAGATTATATAGGTAGTGCTTGTAAATATACTCAAAGAAGTGGATGAGCACAACCATGTCTTATGATAACACGAAGTTCAGATGTCTTTAGACATCTTGTATGATAAAGTGATAAAACACCCTTCCAAAGTCAGGTTCGCTTCACCCTATTTAATTCACCAAAATAACTATTAAATGATGTATAAAATACAACACACTAAAGCCCTCAATAAAATTATTTTCATACTCTTTAGGAGAACCTCAACAACTATAGACCACACCGCTCTATTCCTCATTATCCCCGCCAACCCAAATTACACTTTTATTACCCGAAAGGAATCAGGAAACAAAAGGGTGAGCACAACTAGCTCAAGAAAGAATATTATGACTAAAGATAAATAAATTATCAATAGTCTTCATCAATAATGAATCGTAGATTTAGAACATATGGTAGATGATAAAACTTTTCAACCATAGTCAGTAAATGAACGAGCAATCCATTAAAAGAGTCAAATAGATTATAAAGTCTATCGTCTTCTCCACGTTAAAAGTCCACCAACAATATTTTATCCCCAGAACATCAATCAACAGCCTTTCCACAATCATATGAATAACTCATAATCATAATTGTGATTCTAAATTCTCTTCTCATCCGTGACGAAGATAATTTTCATCACCGCCTTTACCTCCGAAACATCAAATATCATGGTTATACCAAATCACAGCCCTGCTCATAATCATACTAATAAATTCATCTTTGCACCACGGGTCAAAGATATTCATCAACAGCTTCATCTTTACACTACAAAGCAAAGATATTCAATAACAGTCATCTTCAGACATACGAGCCAAAGATATTCATCAATAATTCATCTTTTTGACCAAAAGCAAAGATATTCAACAACAGTCATCTTTACATTACGAGCCAAAGATATTCATCAATAATTCATCTTGCACTACAAAGCAAAGATATTCAACAATGTCATCTTCAGATTACGAGCCAAAGATATTCATCAATAATTCATCTTTTGCACTACAAAGCAAAGATATTCAACAACAAAATCATCTTTGCATTACAAGCCAAAGATATTCATCAATAATTCATCTTTGCACCACAAAGCAAAGATATTCAACAACAAAAGTCATCTTTGCATTATGAGCCAAAGATATTCATCAATAATTCATCTTTGCACTACAAAGCAAAAAGATATTCAACAACAGTCATCTTTGCACAACGAGCCAAAGATATTCATATATCAACGAAATACATAATCATTTCGTAAGTTATATAATAATAATTATAACCATGTCGATCAATTCACCTTGCACTTAAGCTAAAAATATTCAATTATAAATTCAATGGTCATGATCATACCAACCAACAATTCAACTTTTGCACTATCGGGTAAAGAGAACCTATGGTCACGATCATACCAATAATCTACCCATCTTTACACTCAAGTCAAAGAGAAATATCATCATTAGGGTTATAAGAATGTTATATAAAATAATATAATCAAAACATAGTTTTAATTTCAAGAGTAAGATTCATAAATCAACGATAATTTGGTCGTAGAAGAAACCAAATCGCTTCTAAAATATTTCTTTTCCGGGATTTAGCATAAAATAGTCCCATATTGAATATATATTTTTCTCAAATTTTAAAAATTCATTTACTATTTTTCATACGGCCAAAACCAACCTAATATTTAAACATTTATCATAAATTGTACTTTTATCCAAAAATTCAAATTCACAGAGTACAATCGATATTATATAGATGTACTCAATAAAATTTCATCAATTTTGGAGTTAACCGCAAGGGAGTTATAAATAGTTACTTTTAAAATAGTCTTTTCTCATAAAATCCATAACTCCTAATCTATACATCCAAAAATACCTCAAAATAATCATAAGGTGTAAAATTCCGTAATGATCAAAACATGGATATCGGTGACGCCCCAAAATTACCCAATTTTGAGTCGCCAGATATACGATATAAATACAAATAAAACGTAATTATACAAATTGCCGTGTAAAATACTACAAAACATAACCGAGATTTTAAACAGGATATCGCCTTTCTGACATAATATTCATTCTCAATGAGAGTCCTCGTTACATTTATTGTAACACTATTTAATGTAATAGTGAGGACCGCTAATAACACTATCATCCCACCATCACTCCGCTTTCCGACTCATCCCAAATTATATTCTCTTATTACCCAAAAGAAATTGTGAAGTAAAAGGGTGAGCACAACAAGCTCAAGAAAGAATATCATTACTAAAGATAACTACATTATCAATAGCTTTTCATCAATAATAAATCGTAGATTTAGAACATATGGTAGATGACAAAACTTTTCAACCATAGTCAGCAATGAAACAATAATCCATTAGAAGAGTCAAGTAGAATATAACGCCTCACTGCCTCCTCCAAATTAAAAGTCAATCGTCAAGATTTCGCTCATGTAAATTTCAACACTTGTCTTCACCGAACCACTAAAGATGTTAGTTAAATTCACAATTCATATTTATAATAATGTGAATCAATAGCCTTCTTGCCACATAGAAGCTTAATAAATGTTTACTCAATATCCTTATCCCAAGGCTAAAGATATTCCAATGTAATAACAATGATCATACTAATCATTGTTTACCTTCACTACGTACAAAGATATTCAACTATAAAACTAATCGGCCGAGACTCACTTAATAAATAATTCCCATCATCGAATCATCCCTCGCACTCATCGCTAAGGATATTCGTTAAGATCACCAAAGGGTCATGATCATGTCATACACCGTCCCATCTTTGCACTACGGGTCAAGGCTATCAATTAACAATTCATCTTTGCACGTAAGCCAAAGATAGATGTACCACATATCATCTTTTCACTATAGGTTAAAAACATACAACCGTAAAACCAATAACCAACAATATAATAAAGAATATATGAAATCAAGAATGGATTTCCACCGCCATGCAAAGAATCCACTTTTGTATGTATTATTTTCACAATTTAATAAGGAATGAATATAAAGGATCATTCACCATGCATGTGGTAATCCACATGTATGTGTTATTCCAATGTAATAAATAAAGAATGGAATAATGTATGGTTCACCATGCATGCGATAGAAACCGCACAGCATAAAAGTTATTCTCAATGTAATAATAAATACAGAATAAAGAAAGATTTTAACCAGTCCTGCAGTAACACATACATGTGATATTCCAAATGTAATCGTAAATACTTTAATAATAAGTAATGGAACCAGTCCCACAGTAAAAGCACGCATGTGATATTCGATGTAATATTAAATGCAAGATAATAAGTATGGAACCAGTCGTGAAAATTACATCGATGTGATATTCAATAATAATAATAAATGCGATAATAAGTATTGGAATCAGTCCGTGAAATTCACAATCAGTGATATTCCGATGTAATAATAAAGAACTAATAATAAAAGAATTTCACCACGATGCGGTACTTCGTGATAAACAAGATGCTGTACTTCGTGATAAACAAAGTTATTCTTTCTACCATAAAAAAAAATGATATCCTCTTACCACAATAATCACCTCCTTTACCTTAAAGATGTGACTTGATTCGCTTTCTGTGAAATTGATCAATTTAAATGATACTTCTTCCTTTCCTTATCTCCGTAAAAATAAGATTTATGAGGTAGAAAAGAAATTGTCCACCTTAATTATAAGCACATTAGTGCTCACAAGACCACCCCTTATTTCGATGATGGAAAGCTTCGCTATATACATAGAGAAGTCATAGATGATTCACACCCGCCTCCTCACCGCTTATTGCTCATCATTTGCTTAAGTATCTCATAAAACGAGAGCTCCATGCTCATAAAATCTCTCCGGTGCTAGATGACGCCGCCTTTCTTCCTCCAAAGGTCAAAGAAAATGAGAAATCGGAGGATTATCATGCGTAATATAAGTAGGTTTGAACGACGCAAAGTCGCAAGGTAAAGCCAATTCCAAGAAGTGACCAAAGACATTCTCACACTTGATATCCCCATGACAAACTCCATTTTTATGGCTCGCTTTCACCGCCAGAAAGTAATCGATAAGCCAACCATGGATTCCATGATGGGGACTATCAGGTGTCGGCCCCTTGTCCCATCCAAATGGTTCAGCCTCTTCGGTTTAAAAAAATGATCAAGCTTTGCAAGCTTTCACCAAGAAAACTCAACTCCACATAAACCTCGATTGTTCGCAGACACCGAATCCTTCATCGAGTCTTTTTAAAGCTAGAGGACTCCGCCAGAGTGTGTATTGTTCCAATGTCTAGAACTTCTAAAGATCTCAGATGTAAGCTATTTTTAATGGAATTGAACCAATTTCATTAATGGAGTACCTGATGGAGGAGTCATGGAGTGGAAAAGAGTTGGTACGCAGAACTCTTGAGATGAATCTGCTTAACTCGTTGAACTCGCCCCGGGTCGAACCTTACCATAATCCATACATCGCCAACAACCAAGAACATCATGGCTCCTAGTTTTGCTAGAACTTCATGGTCCAACTTCGCTTGCTTGAAATGATGAAGGAATACACGTTAGTAAAAACAAACCATGAGAAAGGAATAGTTTATAACAAAGCCCATCCCTACCACGACTCCAAAGAAAACAAACCTACTATGACAGAGTATTCACGGCGGGACTTCACCATGAATTTGAAAATCTTATATTCCTGATTGGGGCGATATCATCTAAGAATCTACCACGAAAGATGGTGTACCGTAATTACTAGGTGGGAGTTCAATGTTTAGTTTGCCTTCTTTCGAGATACACCAGTGATTTCAATAGTCTCCAAGAAAACTATGGCAACCGCCAAATTTTCTTTCTTCATCCAATGTGGAAGCCGACGCTCACAAAAAGTTGGTCCGAGTTTCCAACCATGCAAACTCTTCGAGTACGTAAGCCTTCCCCAAGATAATGGTCAACAAGAGCCTCGACACTTCATTTATAAGCCTTACGATATTGTTCAAAGATTCATAAGTGATCGCTTTCACCGACTCTTTCGTAACAACTAGAAGTTGTCAATACTTTCGTCATAGCTGCTTAGATTACGCTTGGTAGTAGTGAATGTAATCGAGAACAATAAGGATACGGAAACCAAGAATTTCTTAAATTGCAATTTAGAGGAACAGAAAGAGAGAGAGAATCAAAAAGAGCCTTGCCATCCCAAAAGAAAAAAAAAATAAATGAATCCATCCCCCCGACTCCCATCATTCTTCTTCTTTTTATTTCCTTTTTTCCCACATGCGTTTGTCTCCTCTTTTCTTTTCTTATTCCACCCGTGACCAGAATTATTATCCACACGCTACTATGATAATAAATTGATCGAAAGAGGTTATAACGATCAGACGCAAATTATAACCAATGTGATTTGATATTTTAATATAAAATTTTATGAACATACCTAAGAGCAAAAAAAAAAATTAATAAATAAATAAATAAAAATTTCAAATATACCTTTAAATTTAAACCTTTATCAATTTAATTATTCACAAAAATGGAAAATTGAATAATTTTTATTTCATAAAAATTCGGGGTCTCACAGATACAATCAAAGCTAGTATCCAGAATAGATATTTTAGACGAAAAGAAAAATTTTTATTTTTCGGTGAATAGTGCCGTATTCGTGAATAGTGCCGTATACGTGAATAGTAACTCCGACACCAAAAGATAGAAATTCCACAAAAAAATATCTTCACGCTTCATGAATAGTACTCGTGAATAGTAACTCGTGAATAAGAACTCGTGAATAAGAACTCCCATACATGAAAAAGTTCTAAATTTGATAAAAACTTCAGATCAACATTTCAAAGATAATGATATTGAAGAAATAATATCATTACGAAAAAAAATAATATCCCTTACTATCCCTTACCTCAAAAGAAAGAAAGACTTCCGACGGTGATATCTGATATGATCAAGGAAACTTCAGACCGATGAATATCAACTCACCAAGTATCTAAATACTCACAAATTACACTCAATAATCTAGAGAGAGAAAGAGAGAAACTTTGTTTCGGTGTGATTTTCAATTCTAACTTAGCCCTCTATTTATAGAAAAATGTTAGCCTACCAAGCGCATTTTCGACCACACTGATGGCTTTACCTCGCTACTATTGCCACCCACCACATTTGAAATAAAATTCAGCACATTTTTTTCACCAACCACAAGTGGGCCCCACTCAATTCTAGAATTTTCCACCAAAATCAATTATAACCCTACTTTCCTAATCAAACACCTCTTAAAATTTATAACAAATCATTCGCTCATTTTAACGGTTCAAAATTTGTAGACATATACTCAACTTATATATGTATAACATATCCAAAAATTACAACGATCCAACTATTTGATTAAATATTATAACTCACACAATAAAGTCAGAATAACACCAATTTGATCTTTTAATACCTCCAATCCGGCAAAAAATACAAATAAAACATCTCAAAGATTAATTCCTTCATTAATAACCACATAAATAAATCCATCATTTATATTCATATAAAATAAATATTTCCTTATCATATGAATCAATAATTAATTATTCCCAAATAATATTACGTAATCACAATTATGACAACCAGCAAAGCCTCAGAGTTAGGGGGCTTTCCAATAAGGATTTCTCCTTATCAAGCGCGCAATTAGTGACCAAACCTCTCCTCGATGTAACTTTCTAGACATCGCCAATATTGCTATCTAATAATATTAATCAATAATATGAATTATTGATCCGATAATGGAAAATATCAGTGCGACAATTATCAACAATAATAATATAAAATTTCAACGTAGCAATTATTGAATCAATAAATAAAAATATTGAATAAGAATTACTTGTAATAATTATTGAGTAGTTCCTTCTTATGTAAGATCAATAATTCAAAATACCGTAAAAACCGCGGTGTTAATCGCATCGTAAACACGCATATTATCAGATTTTAACCATCTGGTATTCCAACAAAGTTGTTAATCTAATAATGATTACGCTTATTTATAAAAACTTAATTTTGTCGCTTTTCTTCATCCAATCGCTTTCACATGGGCCCACACATGGGTCGCTACCGTCGCATTTAATATTCCCCTACGTAAAGAATATTCCACGCACCAAACGAATATTCCCCGACAACAATGAATATTTTATAACCACTCAGTATTTTGAAAAAATCATATATCACCCTTTAACTTTAACTTTTATCAATTTAACCATTTACCTAATAAGTAATTATAAGAAAAATTGAATACTTTTATTTCATAAAATTCGGGGTCTTACATTAAACATTTATAATTTATCCAGATTCAAGAATATCCACATGTTATCAATCACTTAATAATCTCATAATCTAATAACATTAATATTATAACAATATTTTAATCACTTCTTAAATTTATAAACAATTTTTCTCAATTGTTTACGCTTTTACCATATAATGCATTTAATCATTCAAAATACCATACTCATAAAATATCATCACCAATTATCAAATCCTCATCAAAAATATGCATATACTCTATATAGATTCTCTAAATTAAAAATCCTATTTTCAACTTTCATATTTCACATAACATATTTAACTCATATGTTCAGAATTAAACTATTTTCATGAAAATACCAAATCAGTCCCAAAAATATTTCTTTTCTGGGATTTAGCATAATATAGTCCCATGATGAAAATATATTTTTCTCGAATTTTTAAAATTCATTTACTATTTTTCAAAAATCAATTTCTAATTAATTCCTTAAGAAATTAGCTACCTCAAGTTTAACTCCAAAATTCCCAAATCTTGGCAGGACCTTACACATGTTAACGTGAGCCTCCAGTTTAAATTTCATAGTCATCTGAGTTATAGAACTCCTATTATAGCGTTTTTTCATTTTAAAAACCTAAATATTGAAATAGTCATAACTTGCTCATTTTAAGTCGTAATGAGCTCATTTTTGGACAGGAGGTACTTTATACCATATACTTTCATGTCCCAAAAGGTTAGAATTTTTCTCATAATTTAAGTGGCCGAAACAGTCCCTTAAAGTTTCTGGGCAGTAGCATTTTGAAATTTACAGCTTTGGCCTCCTTTGCTAAAAATCAGTCCACACAAAAATCTACAACACCTTTTCCAGTAATTCTACTTGGATTAGTTAGGTAACTCTGTAGATCTAACTCTAGGACTTGACCACATTCAAAATTCAAAATATAATAAGAGATATGGTTAATTGAATTTCATGTTCCGCTTTTTCACCAAAAATCTGATTTTCAACTCTTTGTGATTTCTAAGAAACTTTCATGTTTTTACATACTAACCAACATAACTCATCATAAAACTTACTAATACCACGAATACCCATGATTTTCATTATTCCAATGCTTTTATTATGACTTTCATCATAAACCACGAAACCTGCTCATTTTAGTTGAAGAAATATTTGAGGGTTTAAGGAATGAGTTTTTGTCTTTCGGGGTCAATACAAAATTCGATTTCACGCCTAAGTAGGCTAAGAAGTCTTCAAGAATACGCCAGAAATTTATTAATAATAGAAATATCATTCAAAACTGTGACTTCATCCAAGACTTGGATAAGACGTCACATTGATACCAACTGTGACTTCTATCCCTTAACCTAATGGAAAGACTCACAATGACACCTTACATAAATGTATAGTCAAAACTGCTTTTAGAAATTAGAATCTTTGAAAGTGCTCAAGGAAACCTTCGTACATGGGAGGCCATGCTTCTAGGTTATGATAGATATCATATGGCCACGTAATTATTCTTGGTTTACCCAATAGACCCTAAAGAAAAATGAGAAGATTACTATCATATTCTTCCCAATGGTGAGTCTTCTCTTGATTTATCATTATCTCCACTGCCTCAAATTGAGAATTATACTTCAAACAAACACCAAGATCATATAGGTAGTGCTCAGTAAATATACTCAAAGAAGTGGATGAAAGACAACCCCGCCTTTTATGATGACACGAGATTGTATGTCATTAGACATCTTGTATGATAGTGGCAAACACTCTTTCCAACGTTGGGTTCGCCTCACCCTAGTTGATTCAATAAATATAACTACTAAATGATGACCACCGTTCTATTCCAATCACTACCCCGCACGACCTAGCTACACTTTTATTACTTCGAAAGGAATTGTGAAACAAAAGGGTTAATTAATATATCAAATATTATCCCTATACTCGATCGACCAATTAAATAACAAATAAACTTAGTAGTCATACTAGCGAAGGAATTCCCCGCCTCTCCCCTCCTAGTTCTTATCTCAAGATCTTAGCCAGGATCATATCCTCAAGCTCGATATTAACCGTGACGCCCCCAAAATTAGGTATACGCCACCCATCTTGGGTCGCCACTTACATGGTACATAAATTCAAATACGACTTACTAACCTAACTCGTCAGGTAATAATACGACATAAACCGTGAGTTTGAATACAAATATTGTCTACTAGATATTATACAAACTCAAAAGGAATCCTCATTACAACTATTATCACACTATTTCACGTAATAAAGGAGGACTACTAATGCTATCCTCCGGACCATTACTTCGCTTCCGACTGTCTCAAATTATGTTCTCATTTCAAGAGAACAAAGAAAGAAAGGGTGAGCTCAATCTAGCCCAAGAAGAAATATTATGACTAAGATAATGCAGTAATAAATTATCATTAGCCTTCAACAAAGAAGTTAAACCGATAAAATACAATAGACAACCATTTAATCTGCAGCTGAATAAGCAATCCATTAAAAGAGTCAAGTAGAGAATAAAGTCTACTATCTTTTAGGTTTTAAAAGGTTTTCATCAATTTTTATCACGAGACTCAAATTTTAATAAATAAACCACCACATCTAATTATCCCCGCACTACTTGGCCAAGGATTTTCATCAAATTATCAATGGTCACGACTATACCGAATCACCCCGGTCATAATCATACCAAAACTATCCATCATCGTGACATTACGAATATCGGCGACTTTTGTCACATCATTTATATCAAGTCACGATTATACCGAATGATCCTCATTCATAATCATACTAAGTTCATCTACGCACGTAAAGCCAAAAGATAACATAATATAACACGAGGATGATGACAATGACATAATAATTCAATAAAACAAGTTCAAGAATTATTTAATCCATGAATTATTAACGTCCCAACTTGTCAACACGACATCTTGCTTTCAGTAGAGAGTAAAATTCAAGAATGATCGTAAGAATATTTCCATGAAAAGATACATCGATGAAACGCAAATATCAAGGATATTCTACTAATTTCATGGAGTATAAGTCAAAGTTTTAACCAACCGGGTATAATAAAGAATGGAATAACAAAAGAAATCACCACGCACGCGGATTGGCGATGTATGTGTTATTCCAACGTAATAATAATAACGAAACCAGTGTCGTGTGAAATTCACACCGATGTGATGTTCCAATGTAATAATAAAGATAGAACTGCATCCTTGTAAAACACACGATAGATATTCCAATGAATGATAAAGATTTAACCAGTCCCTGTAAAAACACATGCATGTGATGTTCCAATGTAATAATAAAATCTTAACCAGTCCTATAAAAACACATGCATGTGATGTTCCAAATGTAATAATAAGAATGTCACCAAGTATAGGTAAATCATGATACAAAGTTATTCCAATGTAATAAATAAGAATGGAATAACATAAGGATTTCACCAAGTATAGATATGCCGCATATACAGATTATGTATAGGTATGTCACTTTTACAAAGTTATTCCAATGTAATAATAATGAATGGAATAATGTGTTCTCTTCTTCAAGAAGAAAGAATAACACCCCTTTCTTACCGTAAAAAGAAACCGAATATAGAAATAATGAAGAAGCGTAATACTCTTCTTCTTTCTATAATTTTCTTTATAAATTTCTCTATAATTTCTCTCTAGTAGCTTTCAATGAATTGTAAGAAAAATAAGGAATGAACGAGCTTTCTATTTATAGGAAAATGGAATGATAAGAATTAATCCATTTAACTATCCGTATTGATTTACTTTAATCTGACGGTCCATATTTAAAGAAAAAAATCTTTTAAATAAAATATAATATATTCTATTTATATAAAACATTTTACTACGCAAACACTACGCAAAAAACACTACGCAACACTACGCATAATAAAATATAATATATTCTATTTATGTAATAACTTTAATAAAGATTCTATTTTATATAAAAGATGTTTCGCTTTTATTACGTTAATAATACGAATAAAACAAAGTCGTCGTTATCGCTTATAATAATTCATATTATTAATCGACAATAATGGAATCAAACCGAAATGACTTCACACATAAGATCAATAATCAATACCGCAGCTGCTACTATGCAACCACACGTGACATCGTATTTTTACTACCGAAGTAGTTCAACAAGAATTACTAGAAAACTTCCGCCGTTATTTCAATAAAATATTTTTGTCGCTTTCTCAATCCGATAATAATTTCGTGGGATCCACCAATGATTGAGTCATGTCATTTAATATTCCCTCGCTAAACCTAATATTCCCCACCAATCGAATATAATATAACCACTGTGATACTTTGCAAAATTTATAAATACTACCCACAACTATAATATTATCTCAAATTCACACCATAATATAAAAATTATTTTGACAAAATTTAAATTTTTATCGATAAAATCTGGGGTCTCACACCTTCATACTAAGGTAACTAATCCACACCGCGCAATTTTTTCATAGTCTGATTAAATGTAATCAAAATTTCATACCAAGTTACTAAACTTGCATACCAAGGTTACTACAATCCACCTCCACACTTTGTAATTTTTCATATTCAGATTGGAATTAAACTTTCATATTAAGGTAATTAAACCGTTATACCAAGGTAATAACAATCCACCTCCACTCCATCGGTTTTTTTTCTGATTAGTAGCAAATCAAACCTTCATTATTAAGGTAAATTAAACCCTCATACCAAGGTAACTTGGTATAAAAGTTTAATTACGTTAATATAAAAGTTTGTTACCTTTGGTATAAAAGTTTGCTTACCTTAGTATAAAAGTTTGGTTACCTCATGTCAAAAAAGTTTGGTTATTTTTTGTTACCAAGTTTGCTTACTCTAGATAAAAGTTTTAATACCTTAAGATAAAAGTTTATTACTTGGTATAAAAGTTTGAATTTGGCATTTAAGACGGTTTGTTCGTATATCAACATTACATTACTGATCACTCTCTTATCTCTCTTTCTTCCTATTCAAAAAAAAATTTGTTTATAAAACTAGAATGTATGTGTTCCAGTCTATTATTATTAAGCTATGCCAAGCTTATTACATGATTACATCAATTATGTCTTTTTCCTTCCCATGTCATGAACTCTAATTTCTCTCCTGCCATTTATGACATTACTAATGATCTTATTCTCTCAGTAAAGATCTCAAAAATTTCTTTTATTACCGAAATGGTCGCCCCGCCACAACCGCCTCACCTCCACCTCCACCGCCTCAGAACCACCACCTTAGCCGCCCCACCACCTCCGCTTGCCGCCACTGGCCGCCAAATACCACCGCCTCCACCGCCATCATACCTACTCCATAGCCTTTTCCTATGGCTTCAAGCCACCACTACCACCTCCTCCGTCGCCACCTCCTCCGGTTGCCTCCGACATCTCCTTCAAAGTCAAAAAAATTCAGCATTTTTTATGAAATTTGAATTTGAATATTTGAATTTGAATTTGTTTTGTGATTAGATCTTAGAAATTTGAATTTGAATGATTAATTACAAGCAATTATTTCTCCTTAATTTTAGGTTTCTTTTATTAATAATAATCATGTTATTTTATAATTATTTTGGTTATGATTATTTTCAGAATACTTTTTAATTGTCAGATATTAAATAAGTATGACCCTTATTTTTACCTATTGGAGCAACATGGATTGGTCCCAAAAACAAAAACAAAAAGCTTGAAAGGTTTAACAAAGGGCCCATGGGCATGGCCATCCCATCAGAGGGTATGTCACAAGAATAAAGAATGTGACGTGGGTGGGTCGACTTAATAATAGTGGGCCCACTTGTTGTGAGCTGTATCAGTATCACATTCGTAAGGAGGGAGCTGAGCTGAGTTGTGACAGTATCATCACATTCGGAGTTGGGTTAAGATATCAATCTTACTAGTCGGTTCGATGGTCCCCATTACCTTTAAATTTTGTTTCTTTCTATTATTAAAAAATATGTGAAAATTTTATTTACATGTTGAGTAATTTTATATCAACAAATTTGAATCGAATGGATGAGTTCTAATAACAAAATGAACTGAATAATTTAAATATATGGTAGAGTAATAATTAATTTCGTAATTGAAATCGTACGTCATACTAATGATTCTGGTGACAGTTTATTTTTTCAGTAGTAAAAATCGCACTACTTAAAAATCTGCATCTCTTAAGAGTTGCAAGTTTTTTAATATTTCTAATATTATATATATATATATATATATATATATATATATATATATATACATTAAGTTGTACTTGGATATGGTTGTAAGGTTAATTTTGAAATTTGTAATTTTGTACGATTTAAGACTTTAAATTTTGAAGTGTGGTTGAATTGTTGTAATCTTTGCATCTTCAAAATTTATGATCTTAAATTTAAACTTTTAATTTGAGGAATTGGGAGTTTGTTATGAATTTTCAAGAATTTAATTTTATTTGTAATTAGGTATTGTTTACGTTAACAATCCAACAAATCTTTGAAATTTAAAAAATACGATATGTTTATTATTATTTTAATTCATTTTCGAATCAAAATAAAACCATTTAAAAGTGTATTGCATTCTTAGACATTATCTCACAACATCAATTCAAAGGATTTCTATTGCAATTAGTGATTTAAGCAATTAAATCAAAACAGTTTTATTTGTAACCCTATTTTTTTTCCTTCACTAGTAAAAGTGTATATAGTTTCTCCACCTGCAGACATGAGAGAAACAAAAGAAATGAAGGAACTAGAACTAGAACAAAATTGTGTATACAAGGGAATAGGCGTCGTATAGTGGGTCAGGCTACAGGCCTACTGGTCTACAGCCCATGTGTTTGTGATATGCATGAACTACAGAAATGTAGGAACCTTTATCTGTCATCTATGTTTGAAATTTGACTGGAAGTGGTCTGCTCTATTTGTTCTTTTGATTAATATTAGTGACACAAATTATTTTATAAATTGTAGATGTAACATATTTTGCATCACCTTTTTATGTAGAACCAAAGATTATATTGGAGTAATTTGTTTGTAAAATGCTGATGTAGAGTATAATACATCAGCAGTTTATAAAATATTTATAAAATAGTTTGTATCTCTAACATTACTCGCGTTGTTTATGAGAAGAGAAGAGACCAATCCAATAATCCATAGGGGACAAGGATAGAATTTTAAGAAAATCGTCGCTATAGTGTTATTTTTATTATGAAAATAATGTTTTTTTGTTGAAAATTTAACAATTTCTTATCTAAAATTGTAGTTGTAATAATGAGTGGGCAGTTGGCACCGCTGCTACGTAATTAGGATTATATGAATGTTTGTTTCATCTAATGAGGAATTTATATTTCAAAGCTTTTGTTGGTCCTTTTAAAGATTAAATATAAATAATATATTATCGTGTTATAGGCGTCCCACATTCTTCCTATATATATAGATAGAGGGGTATGCATTCATAGTAACTGTTTGTTAGGAAATTATAATTATTTTTAAAAAAGGAATAAATTACTATTAATTGTAGTCACTGAGATATTAAAAGGAATATGTCATTATATAACTTGTAACTGCTGGAATAACTTTAACATAATAATATATTATAAAATATTAATATTAGTATTAATAATATTATTATTGAAAATTGATTTCATCCTGTAGGCGTTTGAGTAGTAGAAAGAAGAATGAATAATGGATATATGTCATGATTTGGATATCCTATCTATCACATCACCCAGGCCAACACCACTACTGTCAATAATTAAACATACACACATAAGAGAAAGCAGATCCTTTGTCCCCAATTTCTTTGTTTTCTTATGTCCCTTCACTTAAATTTTAATACATAGTCTCTTATTTAATATTAATTAATTTTAAAATTAAATAAAAGAACATGTGTCAAAATTTAAGTAAGAAAACATAAAGACGACAGAGAATTTAAGAAAAGAAGATCTGCTCTCCGCATAAGATACTTAAAAAAAAAAAATACTACTAGTAGTATGTTTTATTCCTTCCTTCATTTCAATTCTTTTAATCTATTATCTACACTACACGTATCAAATAGTGATGGGCCTGTGGACATCATAATTAGTGGATGAAACCCCAATTTCATACCCTCCTTAAATCTGTTCAGTCTTCTATATCAATGCAAGTCGTCTGCGTTGTCAACAGCTATTATTTAGTATATTTCTTAAATGGGCCTTGAACTGTGTTATCAAATGTTTAGGTAAAGTGAAACCAACCCACACAGGCAGAAACTGAAACCTTATCAAATACTTATAGGTTGCATTCTATTTAAATTAAGGGTCCTTAACACTAATATACAATAATTAGAAAGTAATTATAAAAATAAATCATTTACAAAATAATTACAAAAATAACATAACACAGTATATTACTATTCCTAAAATCACGCGTCATTAACTCCTACACGTCAGTTACCACTTTCATATTTTCAACTAACCGACCTAATTCACGTTAATGGAGAAAAAAGGTAACTTTGAGATCAGAAAAAACAGAGCAACGACAGATCGGAGAAGAAGAATTCTCCAACGGCGATGCAAATCTGATATCGGATGATATCGAAGAAGATCAACAGCAACTGCAAGATCAGTAACCAGCCTTTGTGACAACTTTGATTGTTGATTGATTCGTTATAGATTTGTATACTGAGGTATTTGAGTTTAAAGTTTATATGCATATAGTTACCCCGTGGTTACTATATACTCGTATATTGGTTACCTTTCTTAAATTTTTCGCTCTTTAATTTGTAACAAAGTCAGTATACTGACTGTTTTGATCTCAAAATGCATGTAAATATATGTTTTATATTCTGGTTACTAAGTACATATAAATTGGTTACTATTTATTATTGATTTGGTTACTGTATAATGTTTATTTAGTTGTTGTATACTTTAAATATTTATTTGGTTACCCAGTGGTTACTATATACTCGTATATTAGTTACCTTTCTTAAATTTTTCGCTCTTTAATTGGTCACAAAGTTAGTATACTGACTGTTTTGATTTTAAAATGCATTTAAAAATATGTTTTATATCCTGGTTACTAAGTACATAGAAATTGGTTGCTGTTTATTCTTGATTTGGTTACTGTATAATGTTTATTTGGTTGTTGTATACTTTAAATGTTTATTTGTTACCATGATTACTATATACCGTATATTGGTTACCTTTCTTAAGTTTTTCGTTCTTTAATTGGTCACAAAGTTAGTATACTGACTGTTTTGATTTCAAAATGCATTTAAAAATATGTTTTATATTCTAGTTACTAAGTACATAGAAATTGATTACTGTTTATTCCTGATTTGGTTACTGTATAATGTTTATTTGGTTGTTGTATACTTTAAATGTTTATTTGGTTACCCCGTGGTTACTATATACTCGTATATTGGTTACCTTTCTTAAGTTTTTCGTTCTTTAATTGGTCACAAAGTTAGTATATTGACTGTTTTGATTTCAAAATGCATTTAAAAATATGTTTTATATTCCGGTTACTAAGTACATAGAAATTGATTACTGTTTATTCTTGATTTGGTTACTGTATAATATTTATTTGGTTGTTGTATACTTTAAATATTTATTTGGTTACCCCGTAGTTACTATATACTCGTATATTGGTTACCTTTCTTAAGTTTTTCGCTATTTGATTGGTCACAAAGTCGATAATCGACTATTTTGATTGCAAAATGAATGTAAAATATGTTTTATATTCCGTTACTAAGTACATAGAATTTGATTCTCGCTTATTATTGATTTGGTTATCGATAAATGTTTATTTGGTTGTTGTATACTTTAAATGTTTATTCTAATCGATTTTTTATATCGATGGTTACTTACTAAATACATGTTAGAGTTTATGCCCTAGAGGCCAATTATTTGATATAATTGCTTAACGCTTTGATATTATATTTGATTGAATAAATGAATGATTTTATTATGGTTTTATTTATCATATTATATAATTGTTAACATAATAAAATTCCTTAGAATAATAATAAAATTATATGGTTTCAAGTATGTGACTTGAATACGAGATTATATAATTACAATTAAGATCATTGTTCTTAAATGTCCCTAATCGAGTATCATTGTTGATGGGACAACATTGATGCATCGAGACTAGTATGTGGATCGATTGATGACCAAATCTCATTGGTCATAAATATATGAGATATTAAGTCAATGATAGTACATGTTGTAGAACGATGTATCGGGATGGACTCCACCATGAGAATTCTATGTGAGCATTATGCGAAGTGTCATTAGAAATTCTCATAGTGATAATGATGTAATGGTCCTCCGAATTCGAAATCACTATATTACTACACGAATTTATGTACTTTGATATCATCAAATGTCACCTTTAATAGGGTGGACTATAAAGGTGATTATTGGGTACATCATGAATCGTGTGAGGAATATGAGTGATCTAGATGAAATTTAACCCTCCTATATATTAGGGGTGATATCCATAGGCCTCTTGATTGAGTAGGACTATGAAATGCATGGCCATGCTCAAATAGTGATTTGTTTCATATAGTCTACTCATTGATTAAGAAAACTCAGATTAAATTATGAAGAGTATGACACATTCCATGACTCGAGTTTAATCTAGGATATTAAGGTTAAAAGAATTAAATTACATTGAAACATTGGTCACTAAAAGGTTGCATCGAATCATCAATCTTATTTTTACTTGGGTAGCAGTGATGCATTACTAAATGTCGCTCACTGTTTATAATTTTATAATATGATTTTAAAATTATTGTCAATGTGATAATAACCTATAGGGTCACACACATAGAACGTAATTTAAAAGGGAATAAATTTAAATTTTAAGGATTTAAATATATTAATATGATTAATAGTATTTAAATCACGAATTTAAATTAAAAGGAAAGTTGGTATATGTGACGCCCCCAAAATAGGTCCATTCCATCCAACCCATTCTGAGTCGCCAAATACATGGTACAGAAATAACTACAACTTTATTAATACATTTGTCGTGCAAAATACGACAACATATATATCTGTGAGTTTAAATACAATTATTGTCTTCTGCATAATATACATACCCAAATAAATCCTCATCACAATTATTGATACATTATTTTACAAAATGGTGAGGACTACTAAACAACTCTCTGTAACCTTCATTCCATACCCCACTAAGACTTCGCTACATTCTCGCCTCCTCGAGAAGAAAAATGGAACAACAAGGAAAAGGGTGAGCTCAACTAGCCAAGAAGAATATTATGACTAAGATAATATACAACAAATTATCGTTAGTCTCCAACAGGGGAAAAATCTAATAGAATACAATAGACAACCAATTTTAAATCAATCTTCGCAATTTGAAATAATAATTCATTAAAAGAGTTAAGTAGAGAATGCAAACTACTATCTTCTATATATATGAATTTAAAAGTTCATCGTCGATATTTTATCCCTCAGAACATCAATCAATATATATCCGAATCAAATATTCATCTTTGCACTACAGCCAAAGATATTCATCACCGGTCATTTTCATCTAAACACTGCTCATCTTTGCACTACGGGCCAAAGATATTAATCACCTAATATGTTCATCTCAACACTGCTCATCTTTGCACTACCTACCAAAGATATTCATCAAGAAATCATTCATCTTTGCACTACGTGCCAAAGATATTCAAGAATATCATCATTTAGGACCGAGGATGATGAAAAATATTTTAAAGGAAACGAATCCAAAGAAACAAAAGAACAAATATTAAGGATTCGTATTTTAAACAATCCAAGTTCAAAAATACTTCATAAGTAATCGAGTGGAGTAAAATTCAAGAATAATCAAAATATGATACAATCAAAGCTAGTATCCATAATAGATATTTTGACGAAAAGGAAAAATTTCATTTTTCATGAATAAGGTGCCGTATTCATGAATCTCGTGAATAAGTAACTCACACCAAAAGATAGAAATTTCCCAAAAAACATCATCACGCTTCGTGAATAAGTAACTCGTGAATAAGAACTCGTGAATAGTAACTCGTGAATAAGAATCTCATGAATAAATGCCCGACATGAAAAAAAGTTCTAAATTTGATAAAAAATTCCAACCAATATTTTGGCATAATGATATTGAAGAAATAATATCATTTTCGAATAAAATAACATCCCTTACCTCGAAAAGATCAAGATTTAAATTTGAAACACCTGATATAGGCTATGACTTGAACTTGCAATCAGATAGCAATACTCAAAGTATACTCAAAATACTCACAAGAATACGCCGATAATATAGAGAGAAAACTTCATTTGTTGGTGTGATTTTCAATTCTAACCCAAGCACCCTATTTATAGGAAAATGCTTAAACACCAAAGTAGAAAATTTATTAAATATTATTATATTTTTTCAAAACTTCATACGCGCATGCTTTTACCATCTGAACTCAGCCCCTATCACATGTTAAATGAGGGAAACAAAATGAAAAACACGTTTTGTAAATAAAAATAATCAAAACTTTCAAAAATCAATTATTTCGGAACTTCGAAACTTCAATAATTCATAATAAATAGCCCTTTTATAAGAAAATTCAATCTCGCGTCTTTTTATAGGAAATTCAATTATCTACAACTTTGCGTAAGAAAGTTTTTCCAAATTCCAAATGTAAATTAACCGAAATCCATAAACCAAGCGATTTTACAAGCTATAATCAAATTTCTATCAATAATTGTGTCCACCAAAAACACACAAAATATGTGTTAAACATTTAATGTCACAAAATACTCTTCCTCCTCATATACTCATATGTCCCACATTCATTATAAAATATCACCAAGTTAATATATTATTAAAATAATATATTTAAATGAATTATTTTATCAAAAAAGATAAAATATTAATTTTCAACAATTGTCACATTAAAAAATTTCTCCATCTATATCAACATAAAATCAATATTTTCCTCATCATATAAATCAATAATTAATTATTCACAAATAATATTAGAGAATCACAATCTCGCAACCGTGCCGCTCCTCAGAAAGAGGGGCTTTCCAATAAGGATCTCTCCTTACCTGGCGCGCAATTAGGTGACCAAACCTCTCCTTAGATGTAACTTTCTAGACATTGCCAATAATGTTATCCAATAATATTATTCAGATAATATGAATTATTGTCTCGATAAAGGAAAATACTATGTAATGACAATTTATCAAACAACAAGAATATAAAATATCAATGCAAAGAATTATTGAATCAATAAAATAAACTACTATCGAATAGTAATTATCATCGTAACAATTATTGAGTAGTGCCTTCTTACGTAAGAATCAATAATTGGTGCAATACTGCGCTACTTCACTCAACAACGCCAGACATATTGTGTGTTTTAACCATCGGGTATTCCAACAAGATAATTCTGAATAACTACGCCATTATTTATAAACAACTTATATTTGTCGCTTTCTTCATCCAATTGCTTTCCGCTATGGGGCCCACAAAGATCAAGGCCATCGTATTTAATATTCCACGACCAAACGAATATTCTCCTACAATAATGAATATTTTATAGCCACTTGTTTATTCAAAATATTTGCGATTTTACCCATAACTATCCACATTAATCAAATCAACCTTTACTATTTCAAAATAATAAATAGAGGAAAATAAATTTCATTTATTAATAATTTGGGGTTTTACAACCTCCCTCCTTATGAAATTTCGTCCCTCGAAATTGACGTGACGTATACTGTGTGTTTCAAAAGATGAGAATACCTCGCTTTCATTTTCGTTTCCAACTCCCAGGTCATTTCCTCAATAGCATGGTTTCTCCACAAAACCTTAACTTGTGGTATCACCTCAGTACATAGGACATGTTATTTCCTCTACAAGATCTTGACAGGTACCTCCTCGGACGTGGTTCGGGTCGTCCACATATTTACGTAACATCGATACGTGAAAAACGTTATGAACACACGCCATACTTGGCAAAAAATGAGTCTATAGCCACGCCCTATTCGATCGAGAATTTCAAATGGATTAATAAATCAAGGTTTGAGCTTTCCTCACCTCACCGATTCTCGCTTTTGAAATAACAACTTCTTGCACCTCCTTCTTCAAATTCATCACCCGGTGTGTGTAGCTTGAATAAATTTTAACTTTATCGATTAAAGTCGATTATACTCAGATATCATCACGCGGGTACCTAGAGTTTTCATCTCCATCTCTATTATTTGTAAATTATACGAAATTAGTCTTTGACAATATCGTACTCAGATTTCAGATACGATCTTCTACTCAACACGCCACCACCACATTCACTTTTCCAGATGGCATGGTCAAAACATGTCTTTAAATGAGTCTCCTCTCGAGTTCTTTTGAAGCTCTTCCCACATTCCTTGCTCCATTCAAATTTTGTATCTCTACGAGTCACCAAGCGCGTTAATGGAATAGCGATTCGAGAATATCCTTCAACGAATCGCCGATAATAACCAACTAAGCAAGAAAGCTACGATTTCGATTCATCGACTTTAGTTGTTCTCAATCGCGACTCATATCCCAACCTTGATAAGACGTTACAATGACACCTATCGCTTTACTATCGCATCGAATATGGTGTCCCCTACGGAGAGTCTGGCTTCGGTGCATTCCACAAAGGAAGTCACCAGATAAAGGCTCAGGTACCAAATTCTATAGTTGAATTTTTAACTCCTGAAGTTCAATAAGATCCATTCGATATGAGATTTTAGAAATAAGTTTTGTACCGGGTTCAAAGTCGATACAAAATTTAATATCAGGCTTTGGGAGTAAGCCAAGAAATTCTTCAGGAAATACGTCAGGAAAAATCAATAACAACAGGAATATTATTCAAATCTGACGTGTCTTTATTCAAATCCATAACATGGACTAAGAAAACTTGACATCTGTAATAAACCAATGACTTCATGGCTTGATATGAAAATGTTTGACTACAATGGTTTGATTGCTTGAATTCAATAACAAAGTTACTTAGGAATATGAAAACTAACAACCCTACGAAAAGTAATCAATTTCTAAGCATTTACGAGTAGTTAACCTTAAAATCACATCAAAAGCAAATATCTCTATAGAAATAAGGTTAACAGTAATGTGATAGTGCCAACTGAATCAAGCAAGATTTCTAAACAACGGATGTAATGAAAGTTTCTCCCTAACGAGTCTCCATAAATAGGTCAAAGTCTAATTTCTCCGTAGTCAAGTTCAAACGTTGATCGCAAAGCAAGAGAGATAAAAGAATGGGTAGAACCCAGATCTTCAGTAGTAAGGTATAAACTTCGCAAGAATTTATAATTAACTAACCCGCTAAACTTCGTCGTTCTCAGATTATAACCGGCCACGAAAAACGCCTTCCGTGAATCGCCGACTTTGACTTTTCTCGGGACGATTTTTTGAGTCACCATTCCGGCTTGGATCGGGTTTCGATACCGCATAATCTCGAGCGATATGTCCTTCTTTTCCACAATTATAGCATACCTTAAACTGGCTGTAGGCGCCAATGATATGTCCCTCTTTTCCGCATTTTGTAACATACGACCGGTGGTCTTTCTCTCCTCCTTGAACCAGGTTACATCGGCACCGACGCCTTCACATGGTCGTTGTTGAATCTCCTTTTAAAATCTCCTCCCGACTCGCTTCTTCTATTTTCATGGCCACGATTACCACCAGAGTGGTTACCGCCTTTGTCCGTATTCTTCTTTCTCCGCCGGTTATCGTTATTCGATGATCGCTATCCCCAGATGATCCTCGGTTATGGTCCCTCATTGAACGTACTCGTTATCTCGCCTAACAACCGAGCCCTTGCTGACAACATCCTAATAGAGAAAATTTATGAGAAATGAGATACTAACGTACGCCGGTTTCAAACCTCTCGTAAACATCCGCGTCATACGTTCCTCATTCTCCACCAAATGAGGTGCAAACTCGGATAACTCCGCTGAACTTCGCCTCGTCTTCGGGACACCGCCATGTTATTCTCGCTCCAATCTAATAAACTCCACTTCCTTCATACGATTTAATGTAAGACCCAAACTTATTATTAATGAAATTTAATTTTCTATTTATTATTTTGAAATAGTAAGGGTTGATTTGATTAATGTGGATAGTTAGGGGGTAAGATACGCAAATATTTCAAAATAAGCAAGTGGTTATAAAATATTCATTGTTGCTCGGGGAATATTCATTTGGTCGTGAAATATTCGTCTGTTTGGGGAATATTCGTGATTTACTACAAGCAAATGCCATGTGTGGGCCCCATAACTAAAAAGCGATTGGATGAAGAAAACGACAAATATAAGTTGTTTAAAAATAATTCACGTAGTTGTTATCAAGTAATACTTGTTAAAATACTCTATGGGTTAAACACAAGAAGACACCAGATTGCACCAATTATTGATTCTTACGTAAGAAGGCACTACTCAATAATGGTTACGTGAATTATCGCTCAAAGATTTTATTTTATTGATTCAATAATTGTCAAGGTTGATATTTTATATTGTCATTGTTTCAATAATTGTCATTACACAAGATTTTTCATTATCGAAGCAATAATTCATATTATCCTCAATAATATTATTAGATAACATTATTGGCAATGTCTAGAAAGTTCTCATCTAAGGAGAGGTTTGGTCACCTAATCAAGCCACCAAGAAGGAGAAATTTTTATCGAAAGCCCACTCTTTCCTGAACCGCCTCATTATCAATATCAGGATTCTATAATATTATTTGTGAATAATTAATTATTGATTCATATGATGAGGAAAATATTGATTTTAAGTGGATATAGATGGAGAAAATTTTTAATGTGACAATTGTTGAAAATTGAAATTTTATCTTTTTCTCGATAAAATAATTCATTTAAATATATTATTATATTTTAATAATATAATAATGGTGATATTTTTACAACGAATGGGATATATATGAGTATACGAGGAGGAAGAGTATTTTTGTTGCAATAAATGTTTAAAACATGTTAAACATGTCGGTGGACCCCATTTATCGACCAAATTTGATTATACATTGTAAAATCGCCTGCGCTTCAGGATTTCTTTCAATTTCTCGCTTGAATTTGGAAAAACTTTCATCTTCAAAGTTGTAGAGAATTGAATTTCCTATAAAAAGTCACGAGATTCAATTTTTCCGATAAAAGGGCTATTTATAGTGAATTATCAAGTTCAAGTTCAAATAATTGATTTTTGGAAGTTTAAAATATTTTTAGTTAGAAAAACATTTTTGGAATGTTTGAGGAATCTTTAACATGTGTTTGATGGCTGAAATCAGATTCTAGGCATGCGTAGGAAATTTATATAATTATATTATTAATTTATTAAATTTTCGCTTTGGTGTTCTAAGCAATTTCCTATAAATAGGGTGCTTAGGTTAGAATTGAAAATCACACCGTAAATCAAGTTTTCTCTCTATATTATCGAGTGTATTCTTGTGAGTATTTTGAGTATACTTTGAGTATTGCTATACTGGTGCAAGTCCAAGTCATAGCCTATATCCTGTTTTAAATTTAGTAAGATCATCGATCTTTCGAGGTAAGGGATATTATTATTTTTCAGTAATGATATTATTTCTTCAATATCGTTATGCTAAAATATTGATCCAAAGTTTTTATCAAATTTGGAACTTTTGGTGTTCTGAGTTACTATTCACGATATACTGCCTTATTCACGATACTTGATTATTCACGAATCATACTATTAGACTATTCATCTAAAAAATGAAAATTTTTCTTTTCGTCTCAAAATATCTATTGTGGATACTAGCTTTGATTGTATCCATGTTTTGATCATTCTTGAATTTACACACCACTATGATTATTTTTGAGGTATTTTTGGACGTGGATAAAACAAAGTACTAATCCTTAATCCTTAATTCTTGTCATTTTGTTTCATTGATTCGCTTTTTTAAAAATATTTTTCATCATCTTCATTTTAAATGATGATATTATGGAATATCTTTGGCCTTCAGAGTGCAAAGATGAATGATTTCTCGAAGAATATCTTTGGCCCAGTAGTGCAAAAGATGAACAGTGTTTAGATGAACACGACCAATCGATGAATATCTTTGGCCTATAGTGCAAAGATGAATATTTGATTCCGTATACATATCGATTGATGTTACAGGATAAAAGATAGACGATGAACTTTTAAATTCATACATAGAAGATAGTAGTTTGCATTCTCTACTTAACTCTTCTAATGAATTATTATTTCAACGCGAATATTGATTTAAAATTTGTTGTCTATCAGATTCTATTAGATTTTTCCCCTGTGAAGACTAACGATAATTTGTTGTATATTATCTTAGTCATAATATTCTTTATCGAGCTAGTTGAGCTCACCCTTTTCCTTTTTGTTCCATTTTTCTTCTCGTGAGGCGAGAATATAGCGAAAGTATACGAAGCTCTGGGGTTTGGAATGAAGGTTCTAGAGAGAGAGTTGTTTAGTAGTCCTCACCATTTTGTAAAATAATGTATCAATAAGTGTGATGAGGATTTATTTGAGTATAGATATTGTCTAGAAGATAATATTTGTATTCAAACTCACAGCTTTCATCGTTGTAATAATAAAAGTTGTAGTTTTTTCGTACTACGTATCGACAACTCGTAATGGGTGATGTATACCTATTTTGGGGGCGCCACAATTGGTATCGTAGCTTAAGGATATGATCTCCAAGAGATCGGGAATAGAACTAGAGGGAGAGACGAGTAAATCCTTCGCTAGTGGTGTCCTACCTACCTAAGCTTATTTGTTAGTTGGTCAAGATATAGGATATTATGTGATATATTGATTTTCTTAATTAACCCTTGTTTTATGACAAGATTTGAGAATGTCGATCGAGAATATTAACAATGGAAATGAGACCGTGGAGACGCTCTCAGACTCACCAACGAGGAGAACGCGCAACAGTCGGGCAATGTTCCTCATGTGAACGACACCAATCGAAAGCGATGATGAACGAGGGATGTTTAGAAGTTTTTGCGCTCATAAATCTTTCGTGTTCAAATACGAGAGGAAATGATAGCAATTCACCAAGTTGTCACAACCAAGCGCTTCAAAGAGTCAGGGACCACTGAATTTAATGGAAAGCCGATCCGATCATGGCGGAAACACGGGTCAAACAAATTACCAAGATATTCGATGTCTTGGGATGCACAGAGAAACGAAGGTTCCATTCGCCACCTTTATGTTCCGTGGCGAAGCGCATTCATCGGTGGGAGTCTCAGGAAGCGCACTCCATCCAAATTGCACTCAAAGATGTCTTGGGAGACGTTTCAGAATTATTTAATGACAAATACTTTCCGAAAGTGTTCGCTATATGAAGGAAGTGGAGTTTATTAGACCGAAGCAGTAACAACATACGACGGTGTCTCAAAGACGAGGCAAAGTTTGCAGAGTTATCCGTGCTCAGCACCTCATTTGGTGGAGAATGAGGAACGATGACGCGGATGTTTCTTAGAGGTTTGAAACCCTAGATACGCCAAAAGATCTCATTTCTCATAAATTTTCTCTCTATTCGGATGTTGTAAAATGGGCTCAATTATTAGAAATGGAGATAACGAGTACTACGGCCAACCGAGGACCACAACCAGATCGTACTGTAGATAAGCAACAATGTAATAATGATAACCAAGAGAAAGAAAAGAGACGACAAAAAATGGTAACCACTCGGGTGGTAATCATAGGCCATGAAAATGTAAGAAGCGAGTCGAGGAGATTTTAAAAGAGGAGATTTAACAACGACTATGTGAAGACGATGCGGCAAGGCAAAGAATCGGTTCTAAGGAGGAGAACGACCACCCATTATATGCTACAAATGCGAAAAGAGGGACATATCACCAAAACCGTCCACAACAGCTTCAAGGTAGGCTATAATTGTGGAAAGGAAGGACATATCGCCGAGATTGTACGGTAGCGAAACCTAGTTCAATGGGGACGATGACTCAAAAGATCGTCCTTAAAAGTCAAAGTCAACGATTCCGGAAGAAGCGTTTGTTGTGATCGGTCATAATGCGAGAACCCAAACGAGGTGATCACGGTAAACTATTTATAAATTCTTGCGAAGTTTATACCTTACTTGATACCGGTGCTACCCATTCATTTATCTCTCCCGCATGTGCTCAACGCTTAAACTTGACTCGGAGAAATTAGACTTTGACCTATCTGTGGAAACTCCGTTAGAGAAACTTTCATCACATCCACCGCTTATAAATCTTGTTTGATTCAAGTTGGCACCATCACCTTACCCGTTGACCTTATCTCTTTAAAGATACTTGCTTTTGATGTTATTTTAGGGATTGATTGGTTAACTACTCATCATGCCAAAATTGATTGTTTTCGTAAGGTTGTTAGTTTTCATATTCCTAACCAACCCGTTGTATTTAATTCAAGCAATTAAACCATTAAAATCAATCATCGCTATATCTAATCATAAAGCTATTCGCTTATTGAAAAACGGATGTCAAGCTTTCTTAGCCCATGTTATGGATTTGAATAAAGACACGCCAAATTTGAATAATATTCCTGTTGTTATCGACTTTCCCGACGATTTCAAAGAACTTCCTGGCTACCCCCTCGTAACGTGAAGTTGAATTCTTTATTGATCTTGAACCCGGCACAAAGCCCATTTCTAAAACCCCATATCGAATGGCTCCTATTGAACTTCAGAGTTAAAGGTCCAACTACGTGAATTGTTGGACATCGGTTTCATTCGGCCCCAGTACATCTCCTCGGGGTGCTCTGTGCTTTATTCAGTAAAGAAGAAAGACGGGAGTATGCGACTTTGTATTGACTATAGGAATTGAACCATGTCACCATCAAGAATAGGTATCCTCACCTCGTATTGATGACTTGTTCGACCAATTGCAGGGGCACAATTCTTTTCAAAAATCGATCTTCGCTCGGATATCATCAATCAAGATTAGAATCGAGGATATTCCAAAGACCGCCTTCGTAACTCGATATGGGCATTATGAATTCTTAGTCATGTCTTTCGGACTAACTAATGCTCCTCATGGCTTTCATGGATATGATGAACCGAGTGTTCAAGGAATATTTGATCGGTTTGTTGTTGTTATTTATTGATGACATCCTCATATATTCCAAAAGTCGTGAAGATCGTGAGCACCATTTGAAGTCGGTACTCCAAAGGCTTCGTGAAAACAAACTATATGCCAAATTGAAGAAATGCGAGTTCGGCTTGAGGAAGTAGCATTTCTTGGGCACGTGGTGTCAAAACACGGAGTATCCGCTGATCCGCAAAGATTGAAGCAATACAAAGTTGGGAGCGGTACCAAGTCGGATCAAGTACGAAGCTTTAAGGTCTTAAATGGTTATTATCGAGATTCGTGGAAGGGTTTTCTCGAATCGCTACTCCATTAACTCAAATAACTCTAAGGATACAAAATTCGCTTGGAGCGAAGAATGCGAGAAGAGTTTCCAAGAGCTTAAGAGGAGACTTATTTCGGCACTGCTCTAACAATACCATCCGGTTCGGATGGATTTGTTATCTACAAATGATGCTTCGTGCAAAGGGTTAGGATGTGTTCTCATGCAACGTGGGAAAGTCATAGCCTATGCCTCATGCGACAACTTAAAGAGTATGAGAGGAATTATCCTACTCATGATCTAGAGTCAAGCGGCAAGCTTGTTTTCGCTATTAAAGATATGGAGGCACTATCTATATGGGGAGAAAGTGGAGATATATTCGCACCATAAAAGCCTTAAATATTTCTTCACTCAAAAAGAACTCAACATGCGGCAATGACGCTGGCTCGAGCTATTGAAAGACTACGACCACACTATTCAATACCATCCCGGTAAAGTTTAACGTGGTAGTAAAATGATCGATTGAGTAGAAGATCATATGGAATGAGTGCGATGATGTCAAGTATACGCTGCAGAGCCAACTTTAATAGAAAAGTTAAGGTTGCTCAAGCCACCGACCCTTGAGTGATGCGTATGAAGAAGAAAGTACAAGAAGGAGCTATTCCTAAGCGAGAATTGATGAAGAAGGAATACTTGAGTCCACTCTGACTTTGTGTCCCTAACGATTATGATTTGAAGTACAAGATTATGATGGAGGCACACAATACACCATTTGCAATCCATCCTCGAAGTACTAAAATGTATCGTGATCTTCTACATACATTTTGGTGGAACAATATGACGAGAGTGATTGCAAAGTTTATCTCAATGTGTTTAACTTGTCAACGTGTAAAGGCGAGCATCTAGTACCTAAGGGTCATTTGAACCACTTGAGATTCCGAAATGGAAGTGGGAACACATTACCATGGATTTCACACGGGTCTTCCTACGGTTTCTCAAGGCATCAATGCTATTTGGGTTATTGTTGATAGATTAACCAAGTCTCGCTTATTTCTTGCCGACACGGAGACTTATTCCTCGAACGCCTTTGCTTGTATGTACGTGAATGAGATTGTGAGGTTGCATGGCATGCCAAGATCCATAGTTTCGGATCGTGACCCAAGATTCACTTCAAGATTTTGGGTTAGCTTGCAAAAAGCTATGGGCACGGATTCACGATTAGCCGCATACCATCCTCAAACCAGACGGGACAATCGAAGAGGACTATTCAAACTCTTGAAGATTTATTAAGACTCTGTGTCCTAGACTTCAAGGGCGCTTGGGATAAGTATTTACCATTGGTGGAATTCTCATACAACAACAGCTTATCGTTAGTATAGGTGTGGCTCCATTTGAAGCATTATATGGACGAAAAGTGTCGCTTCTCCAATATGTTGGGATGAGATGGGTGAAGCAACATTGTTGGGACCCGAAGTTAAGATGCATGACTCACCGAAAAGATCCAAATGATTCGACAACGATACAAACGGCACAAGATCGACAAAAGAGTTATGCGCGATCTTCATCGAAAGGACGTGGAATTTAGTGTAGGGGATCATGTATTATCATGAAGTTGCTCCATGGAAGGGAGTTACAAGATTTGGGAAGAGAGGAAAGCTCAATCCACGATTTATCGGTCCATTTCAAATTCTTGACCGAGTAGGAAATGTAGCCTATAGACTCGCGTTACCTCAAGTATGTCTCGTGTTCATAATGTGTTTCACATATCCGTATTTCAGAAATATGTGAAAGACCCAAACCACGTTATTGAAAGTTAGAACCCACGAGATAGCCAAAGACTTAACGTATGAGGAGGTACCACAAGATCTTGGATAGGAAGGAGCATGTCCTACGCCAAGAAAGGTCATACCACAAGTTAAAGTTTTGTGGAGGAATCATGCTAAAGAGGAAATGACCGGGAATTGGAAACGAAATGAAAGCGAGGTATCCTCACCTTTTCAAACACCAGTGCACGCACGCCAATTTCGAGGACGAAATTTCATAAGGAGGGAGGTTGTAAGACCCCAACTTATTATTAATGAAATTTAATTTTCTTTATTTATTATTTTGAAATAGTAAGGGTTGATTTGATTAATGTGGATAGTTAGGGTAAGATACGCAAATATTTTAAAATAAGCAAGTGGTTATAAAATATTCATTGTTGTCGGGAAATATTCGCTTTGATCGTGAAATATTCAATCGTTCGGGAATATTCGTACGACCGCAAATGCCATGTGGGCCCCATAACTAAAGCGATTGGATGAAGAAAACGACAAATATAAGTTGTTTAAAAATAACTACAGTAGTTGTTACCAAGTATCTTCGTTAAAATACTCGGTGGTTAAAACACAAGAAGATACCAGATTGCACCAATTATTGATTCTTACGTAAGAAGGCACTACTCAATAATGGTTACGATGAATTACTTGCTCAAGATTTTATTTTATTGATTCAATAATTGTCACATATTGATATTTTATATTGTCATTGTTTCAATAATTGTCATTACACGATTTTCATTATCGGCTAATAATTCATATTATCTCGAATAATATTATTAGATAACATTATTGGCAATGTCTAGAAAGTTCGTCTAAGGAGAGGTTTGGTCACCTAATTGCAAGCCAAGATGGAGAAATTCTTATCGAAAGCCCCTCTTCCCTTGAACCGCGCACAGTTGTCAATATTGTGATTCTCAGAATATTATTTGTGAATAATTAATTATTGATTCATATGATGAGGAAAATATTGATTTTAAGTGGATATAGATGGAGAAAATTTTAATGTGACAATTGTTGAAAATTGAAATTTTATCTTTTTCTCGATAAAATAATTCATTTAAATATATTATTATATTTTAATAATATAATAATGGTGATATTTTTACAACGAATGTGGGATATATGAGTATACGAGGAGGAAGAGTATTTTTGTTGCAATAAATGTTTAAAACATGTTAAACATGTCTGTGGACCCCATTTATCGAATCGAAATTTGATTATAAATTTGTAAAATCGCCTGCTTGTGGATTTCTTTCAAATTTCTGCTTTGGAATTTGGAAAAACTTCTTCTCAAAAAATAGAGAATTGAATTTCCTATAAAAAAAGTCATGAGATTCAAATTTTCCGATAAAAGGGCTATTTATAGTGAATTATTGAAGTTCAAAGTTCAAATAATTGATTTTTGGAAGTTTAAAATATTTTTAGTTAGAAAAACGTTTTTGGAATGTCTGAGGGCATCTTTAACATGTGTTTGATGGCTGAAATCAGATTCTAGGCATGCGTAGGAAATTTATATAATTATATTATTAATTTATTAAATTTTCTCTTTTTGGTGTTCTAAGCAATTTCCTATAAATAGGGTGCTTAGGTTAGAATTGAAAATCACACCGTAAACTCCAAGTTTTCTCTCTATATTATCGAAATGTATTCTTGTGAGTATTTTGAGTATACTTTGAGTATTGCTATAATTTGCAAGTTGGTGCAAGTCCAAGTCATAGCTTTATATCCTGTTTCAAATGAAAGACCGATCTTTCGAGGTAAGGGATATTATTATTTTTCAGTAATGATATTATTTCTTCAATATCGTTATGCTAAAATATTGATCTGAAGTTTTATCAAATTTGGAACTTTTGGTGTCGAGTTACTATTCACGTGATACTAAGACTATTCACGATACTGATCTTATTCACGAATCACGGCCTTATTCATCGAAAAATGAAAATTTTTCTTTTTCGTCCAAAATATCTATTCTGGATACTAGCTTTGATTGTATCCATGTTTTGATCATTCTTGAATTTTACACCACTATGATTATTTTTGAGGTATTTTTGGACGTGGATAAAACAAAGTACGAATCCTTAATCCTTAATTCTTGTCATTTTGTTTCATTGGATTCGCTTTTTTAAAATATTTTCATCATCTTCAGCCTTAAATGATGATATTATGGAATATCTTTGGCCCAGTAGTGCAAAGATGAATGATTTCTGAAGAATATCTTTGGCTCGAAGTGCAGATGAACAGTTTGTTTAGATGAATATGACCAATCGATGAATATCTTTGGCAGAAGAGTGCAAAGATGAATATTTGATTCGTATATATATTGATTGATGTTACAGGATAAAAGATAGACGATGAACTTTTAAATTCATACATAGAAGATAGTAGTTTGCATTCTCTACTTAACTCTTCTAATGAATTATTATTTCATTGCGCTAATATTGATTTAAAATTTGTTGTCTATCAGTATTCTATTAGATTTTTCCTGTTGAAGACTAACGATAATTTGTTGTATATTATCTTAGTCATAATATTTTTTATTGAGCTAGTTGAGCTCACCCTTTTCCTTTTGTTCCATTTTTTTTTTCTCGAGGCGAGAATATAATGGAAATGCAAGCCTGGGTTTGGAATGAAGGTTCTAGAGAGAGTTGTTTAGTAGTCCTCACCATTTTTGTAAAATAATGTATCAATAAGTGTGATGAGAATTTATTTGAGTATAGATATTGTCTGAAGATAATATTTGTATTCAAACTCACAGCTTTCTTGTTGTAATAATAAAAGTTGTAGTTGTTTCGCATCATGTATTGACAACTCGTAATGGGTGATGTATACCTATTTTGGGGGCGCCACAACGAATACTTTCAGTGGAAGTACTTGTCATTGAACTGCTTTACAAATGTCTCCCATGACGTCGAAAAGTCTTGGATGGGTACGCTTCACGTATTCCCACCAATGTCTGCTCCTCGCCATTTAAACATAAAGGTGGCGAATGAAACCTTCATTCTCCGTGCATCCCAAGACATCGAATATCTTGGTAATTTGCTCGACCCATGTTTCCGCCATGATCGGATCTGGCTTTCCCTTAAATTCGTGTGGTCCCAACTCTTTGAACTGCCATTGTGACCACCGTGAATTGCTATCATTTCTCCTCAGATTTTGAACACGAGTCTCCTCGTCGATTTTGCATGAACTGCAAAAAAACTTCTAAACATCCCCTCGCTCATCATCTCGCTTTCAAGGGTGTTGTTCACGAGGTACATTGCCACTGTTGCACGCTTCTCCTCGTTGGTAAGAGACAGGGGATCTCCACGGTCTCATTTACTCCATCATTAATATTCTCAATCGACATTCTCAAATCATCATTATAAAACAAGGGTTAATTAAGAAATCAATATATCACATAATATCCCTATATACCACCAACTAACAAATAAGCTTAGGTAGGACACACTAATGGCGAAGGATTTACTCGCCTCTCCTCCTAGTTCTATTCCCCGATCTCGCCAGAGATCATATCCCTATGCTCGATACTAACCGCGACGCCCCCAAATAGGTCCATTCCATCCAACCCATTCTCGAGTCGCCAAATACATGGTACGTAAATAACTACAACTTTATTAATACATTTGTCGTAATGCAAAATACGACAAACATATATATTTTGTGAGTTTAAATACAATTATTGTCTTCTGCAGACAATATACATACCCAAATAAATCCTCATCATAATTATTGATACATTATTTTACAAAATGATGAGGACTACTAAACAACTCTCTCTAGAACCTTCATTCCATACCCTAGACTAGTACTACTGCCACATTCTCGCCTCCCGAGAAGAAAAAAAATGGAACAACAAGGAAAAGGGTGAGCTCAACTAGCCCAAAGAAAGAATATTATGACTAAGATAATATACAACAAATTATCGTTAGACTCCAACAGGGAAAAATCTAATAGAATACAATAGACAACCAGCTTTTAAATCAATCTTCGCAATGAAATAATAATTCATTAGAAGAGTTAAGTAGAGAATGCAAACTACTATCTTCTATATATATGAATTTAAAAGTTCATCGTCGATATTTTATCCCTATAACATTAATCAATATATATCCGAATCAAATATTCATCTTTGCACTCATGAGGCCAAAGATATTCATCACCGGGTCATGTTCATCTAAACACTGCTCATCTTTGCACTACGGCCAAAGATATTAATCGATCGATCATGTTCATCTAAACACTGCTCATCTTCGCACTACTACGCCAAAGATATTCATCAAGAAATCATTCATCTTTGCACTACACAAGCCAAAGATATTCAGCTTATATCATCATTTAGGACCGAGGATGATGAAAAATATTTTAAAGGAAACGAATCCAAAGGAAACAAAAGAACAATATTAAGGATTCAGTATTTTAAACAATCCAAGTTCAAAAATACTTCATAAGTAATCGAGTGGAGTAAAATTCAAGAATGATCAAAACATGGATACAATCAAAGCTAGTATCCATAATAGATATTTTGGACGAAAAAGAAAAATTTCATTTTTCTATGAATAGTGTCGATTCGTGAATAGTGTCGATACGTCGTGAATAAAGGTCAGATATCGTGAATAGTAACTCAAACACCAAAAGATAGAAATTTCCCAAAAATATCATCACGCTTCGTGAATAGTACTTTCGTGAATAAGAACTCGTGAATAGTAACTCATGAATAAGTAACTTCGTGAATAAGAACTCATGAATAAGTAACTCCGTCATGAAAAAGTTCTAAATTTGATAAAAATTTCCAACCAATATTTTAGCATAATGATATTGAAGAAATAATATCATTTTCAATAAAATAACATCCCTTACCTCGAAATATCGATTTACAAATTTGAAACACCTGATATAAAGCTATGACTTGAACTTGCACCGTATAGCAATACTCAAAGTATACTCAAAATACTCACAAGAATACGCTCGATAATATAGAGAGAAAACTTCATTGTTGGTGTGATTTTCAATTCTAACCCAAGACCCTATTTATAGAAAATGCTTAGAACACCAAAGTAGAAAATTTATTAAATATTATTATATTTTTTCCAAAACTTCATATGCATGCTTTTACCATCCTAACTCAGCCCTATCACATGTTAAATGAGGGAAACAAAATGAAAAAACGCGCTTTTGTAAATAAAAATAATCAAAACTTTCAAAAATCAATTATTTCTAACTTCAAACTTCAATAATTCATAATAAATAGTCCTTTTATCGAAAAAATTCAATCTAGCGACTTTTTATAGGAAATTCAATTCTCTACAACTTTGCGTAAGAAAGTTTTTCAAATTCAAATGTAAATTGATCAAATCCATAAACCAAGCGATTTTACAAAGCTATAATCAAATTTCACAATAATTGTGTCCACCAACACACAAAATATGTGTTAAACATTTAATGTCACAAAAATACTCTTCCTCCTCATATGCTCATATGTCCCACATTCATTATAAAAATATCACCGTTAATATATTATTAAAATAATATATTTAAATGAATTATTTTATCAGAAAAAAGTTAAAATATTAATTTTCAACAATTGTCACATTAAAAATTTTCTCCATCTATATCCACATAAAATCAATATTTTTCTCATCATATAAATCAATAATTAATTATTCACAAATAATATTACAGAATCACAAGATCGCAACCGTGCCGCTCCTCAGAAAGAGGGGCTTTCCAATAAGGATCTCTCATCATCATGCCAAGCAATTAGGTGACCAAACCTCTCCTTAGATGTAACTTTCTAGACATTGCCAATAATGTTATCCAATAATATTATTCAGATAATATGAATTATTGTCTCGATAATGGAAAATACTATGTAATGACAATTTATTGAAATAACAAAGAATATAAAATATCAATGCAAAGAATTATTGAATCAATAAAATAAACTATCGAATAGTAATTATTGTAACAATTATCGAGTAGTGGCCTTCACGTAAGAATCAATAATTGGTACAATACGCGTACTACTGCTCAACAACGCCAGATTAGTGTGTTTTAAACACCGTATTCCAACAAGATTAATCTGTAATAACTACGCCGCTATTTATAAACAACTTATATTTGTCGCTTTCTTCATCCAATCGCTTTCCGTTATGGGGCCCATAAAAGACCGCTACTGTCAGCATTTAATATTCCCTCGACATTACGAATATTCTACGACCACCAAACGAATATTCTCCGACAATAATGAATATTTTATAACCACTTGTTTATTCAAATATTTGCGATTTTACCCATAACTATCCACAATAATCAAATCAACCCTTACTATTTCAAAATAATAAATAGAGGAAAATAAATTTTATTTATTAATAATTTGGGGTCTTAAAGTATATATGTATATTAATTAAGTAAGACTTAATTAAGTTATATATATATATAAATTCAATTTTATGAAATTAGGTTTTGATTAATTCCATTTAACTACTATATATAGGATATATAGCGACTACTTAGGGTTAGATCATAACTTGAAAACCCTAGCCAGCTCTTAAAGAGACACTTTAGAGAAAAAGCATAGCTTCATAAAGGTTCCTTTGGTGGCTAGTACCGCAAGTCCCTCTTATTGCGAGTAATCGTTCGACGGTTAGATGCGACGCTCGTGTGGATACCATAGAGACGTAGTTTCATGAGGAATTGCGTTAAGGATTCGAAGCCGTTTCAGAAACACTTTCATTTTCGGTATAATATCTAAACCTCTGAATTAATTGATTTTTCGCATGGATCCTGTGTTGGGTTTTGGATATTGCTTTGATTATTTTATTTCCGCTGCATTTTTGTGCCGAAATCCCTACAATACATTGGTTACCTTCATGCAACTGTTGGATCTTTAAGTACATATAAATTTGGTTACTGTATAATGTTACTTATAAGTACATATACATTGATGGTTACTTATTAAATACATTGGTTACTTTTACTAACTGACTAATCTAAATTTGGTTACTGTATAATGTTGTTATGATTACTGTATAATATTAGTGTGTTTTATATTGATGGTTAATTATTGACTACATTGGTTAACTTCATACAACTGTTAGTCTTTAGTTGGTAACAAATTGATGCGGTTGAAGAGAAGGCGTGTCAGTTTACAGAAAGATTTGATCCAGTTTATGGAAAGATTTGATAGATTATGGAAAGATTTGATCCAGTGGCAATTTGGTAATTTTTGTCAAGGGGAGTGTCAGATTTTGGCGTTTTTGGAGCCTAATTTCATTGGAAACGGGCCAACGATCAAAAGTCACCAACTTTGCTCGTGATGTGCATGGTTTTTTGGTCAAATTCCATCATTTATGTGACGCCCCCAAAATAGGTATACATCACCTATTCTGAGTTGTCAAATACATGGTACAGAAACAACTACAACTTTATTATTACAACAAGAAATCTGTGAGTTTGAATACAAATATTATCTTCTGACAATATCTATACTCAAATAAATCCTCATCACATTTATTGATACATTATTTTACAAAAATGGTGAGGACTACTAAACAATCCTTTCTAAAACCTTCATTCCATACCCCGACTGTATCTCGCTTATATTTTCGCCTCCCGAGAAAAATGGAACAAAAGGAAAAGGGTGAGCTCAACTAGCCCAAGAAAGAATATTATGACTAAGATAATATACAACAAATTATCGTTAGTCTTCAACAGGAAAAATCGATAGAATACAATAGACAACAAGTTTCGAAAGCAATATTCGCAATGAAATAATAATTCATGTAAGAGTTACGTAGAGAATGAAATCTACTATAATCTATGAATTTAATAGTCCATCATCAATATTTTATCCTCAGAACATCAATCAATATACATCTGAATCAAATATTCATCTTTTTGCACTACAAAGCAAAGATATTCATCACCGGTCATGTTCATTTAAACACTGCTCATCTTTGCACTACGTGCCAAAGATATTAATCAATCGGTCATGTTCATCTCGACACTGCTCATCTTTGCACTACTGTGCCAAAGATATTCTTCAGAAATCATTCATCTTTTCACTACGTGCCAAAGATATTCAATAATATCATCATTTAAGACCGAGGATGATGAAAAATATTTTTAAAGAAACGAATCCAAAGAAAAACAAAATGACAAGGATTAAGGATTAAGGATTCGTACTTGGTTTTATCCACGTCCAAAAATACCTCAAAAATAATCATAGTGGTGTAAAATTCAAGAATGATCAAAACATGGATACAATCGAGTTAGTATCCGTAATAGATGTTTTAGACGAAAAAGAAGAAATTTTATTTTTCTAATTGAATAAGACTGTGATACGTGAATAATGCCATATCGTGAATAGTCTTAGTATCGTGAATAGTAACTCCGACACCAAAAGATAGAAATTCCACAAAAACATCTTCACGCTTTCATGAATAGTACTCGTGAATAAGAACTCGTGAATAAGAACTTATGAATAAGAACTCGTGAATAAGAACTCATGAATAAGAACCCATGAATAAGAACCCATGAATAGTAACCCCACATGAAAAAGTTCCAAATTTGATAAAAAGTTCCAACCAATATTTCAAAGATAATGATATTGAAGAAATAATATCATTTGAGAAGAAAATAACATCCCTTACCTCGAAAGATCAAGATTTCTAAATTAAACACCTGATATAGGCTATGACTTGGACTTGCACCGTATAGCAATACTCAAAGTATACTCAAAATACTCACAAGAATACGCCGATAATATAGAGAGAAAACTTGACTTTCCGGTGTGATTTTCAATTCTAACCCAAGACCCTATTTATGAAAAATCTTTAAACACCAAAAGCGAAAATTTAATAAAATAATAATATAATTAAACAAATACAAGCCCACCTTAGACCAACTGAATTTAGCACATTTATATCACATGTGGGATTGCAAAAAACGTTTTTCTTAAATAAAACAATTAAAACTTCCAAAAATTAATTATTTCAGAACTTGAGCTTCAAAATTCATAATTAATAGCCCTTTCATCGAAAAATTCGAATCTCGCGAGTTTTTATAGGAAATTCAATTCTCTACAACTTTGCAGAAGAAAGTTTTCTAAATTCCAAATAGAAATTGACCAAAATCCACAAACGGTCGATTTTACATTATAATTAAATTTCAAATCAATAAATGGGGTCCACCGACATGTTTAACATGTTTTAAATATTTATTGCAACAAAAATACTCTTCCTCCTCGTATATACTCATATATCCCACATTCGTTGTAAAATATCACCATTATTATATTATAAAAATATAATAATATATTTAAATTATTTTATCGTAAAAAGATAAAATTTCAATTTTCAACAATTGTCACTATAAAAATTTTCTCCATCTATATCCACATAAAATCAATATTTTTCTCATCATATGAATTAATAATTAATTATTCACAAATAATATTACGTAATCACAATATTGACAACCGTGCGCCTCCTCAGAGCAGGGGCTTTCCAATAAGAATTTCTTCTTCTCACTGGCGCCGCATTAGGTGACCAAACCTCTCCTTAGATGAAACTTTCTAGACATTGCCAACAATGTTATCTAATAATATTATTCGGATAATATGAATTATTGCTTCGATAATGAAAAATACCGTAATGACAATTATCAAAACAACAAAGAATATAAAATATCAACGCAAAGAATTATTAACTCAATAAAATATTTGAGCGAAAGAATTATCGTAACCATTATTGAGTAGTGCCTTCTTCACGTAAGAATCAATAATTGGTGCAATACCGCAGCTACCGCTCAACAACGCGTATTAGTGTGTGTTTTAATCACCGGGTATTCCAACAAGATAATCTGTAATAACTACGCTAGTTATTTAAAAACAACTTATATTTGTCGCTTTTCTTCATCCAATCGCTTTCAAGTTATGGGGCCCATTACATAGGCAAGGCCATTGCATTTAAATATTCCCCGACAAAGACGAATATTCCACGACCAAACGAATATTCCTCGGCGATAATGAATATTTTATAACCACTTGCTTATTTTTGAAATATTTATGTATTTAACCCTTAACTATCCACATTAATCAAATCAACCCTTACTATTTCAAAATAATAAATAAAGGAAATTCCTTTTTATTTAAAAATTTCGGGGTCTTACAATTTAGGCCTTCAAAATGGCATGTAAAAATGTTGTTTATGTTCTGGTTACTAAGATTATGCAGTTTGATTACTGTCTAATATTGATTTGGTTACTTTATAATGTTTATTCAGTTGTTAGACTATGGAGATGATTCCAGTTGTGCTTTACTTCAACGGAACATAAACAAAAAGAGTGTAAATACACGAATATATAATTGCTTTCAGTTAGTAACCATTAACCACATGGTTGGTAACATTTTTGATGGTGTATAGTAACTAAAATTGTTATTGATTAATATTTTGATTTTTGATTCCATCATGAGTTGTCAATATAAAGTAAACATATACATTGAACAATTGGTAACTGTTTTGAAACATTTTTATGTAAATTTGGTTACCCATCTAAAATAAAATGGTTACCTCTATATTCATATTTAGTTACCAATTGGACCATTTCCTAATAACTTTTATAACTATGTAATTTAAAAGTATCTATCAGCTAGATAAATGGGAACCCTCACATGTACATTAAGCACTTGATAACTGTTCTGATATAAGTTTTTAATTATTTGGTTACTAACAAAAACTAAAATGGTTACCCTTATATGCATGTTTGGATATCAACTGCACCTCTCAAACTATTTTTATTTTAATATGAGATCTATAAATAACCATATATATAAATGAAAACTCTCACATGTACATTTAACAATTGATGTTAGTCCTGACACAAGCTTGTAACTATCTGGTTACTAATAACAGTAACCATATTGTAACATAATAAAACAGTAACCACATAATTATATGATAGTAACCAGAACATGTTTTAATGGTAACCAAAACATAAATATCATGTAATGAAATCCAATTTAGACAATTCATGTATACTAAATAATTACATATTAACCAAAATAAAAATAACAGTAACCAAAATCCCACATCGAGGGCACAATAATAGTAGCCAAACTATAAGGTAACAGTAACCAAAACATAATAAAGAAATAACCAAATAGTTATGTGAAAAGTAACCAGAACATGTTTTAATAGTAGCCAAAACAGAAACAACCTGTATATCCAACCCAGTTTAGGCAACCCATGTATACTCTCACATGTACATTTAACACTTGATATATGTCCTGCTACAAGCTTATAACTATCTGGTTACTACCAAAAAATAAAATCGTTACCCTTCTATGCATGTTTGGTTACCAACTGCACCTTTCAAATAATGTATCAGACACAACTTAATGCGAACCAACAAACAATGTCAAATAATTGATTATATAATCAAATATGTAATTCCATTTACATAAGCTCCAATAAACATTACATACTCACTAACCATAACAAATGGTTATGGATATCCAACAAAAACCAAAGTACGAAACACAATTTAGAAGGACAAGACAACGACAATCGAACTAATCAAAATCTGGTACAAATCTTCCTGAAACTTAAGCTTTTTGGCTGCTGCTACTTTTTTCTTCATGACTGCTCTCATTCTCTAGAAAAGACTTCTACATTATGAACTTGTGGGAGGAAGAGAAATACCTTGGGATTAGTGAATAGAGAGCCCATGTATGATGTGTTTGTGGAAATGGAAGTATAACTAGAAGAGCATAAACCTTGTAAAAGATATTTGAAGAAATTTACAAAAATAATACATCAATGTATACTAAGCAAATACATGGTTTAACCATACTAAAAAGTAACCGAACAGTTATATGATAGTAACCAAACCATGTTTTAATGGTAACCAACACAAAAAAAAAACATGTAGACCAAACCCAGTTTAGTCAACCAATGTATACTAAGCAAATACAAGGTAACCAAAATAACATTAAAAAGTAACCAAAATCCCAAATTGAGGGAACAAGAATGGTATCCAAATCATAAGCTAACAGTAACAAAAAAAATACTAAAAGAAGTAACCAAACAGTTATATGTTAGTAACCAAAACTTATTTTAATGGTAACCAAAACATAAACAAACTTCCCCTTCCTCTCCATAGCAAACTTCTTCAAGTCCTTAACAGAATCACCCTTCGTGATTCTTTTCCTCTTTCCATCCTTATTCCTTGTATCAACAATTCTATACAAAATATAAAAACAACACAAACCCAAACAATCAATACTCCATTCTGTTAGTAAACTACTTTAATAGATAATACATTAAACTGTTCAGAAAATACTCACTTAAAACAATAATAAACACCAGAATGATATATTAGAATGAACCAGAATCCATAGCAAACTGTTTAGAATGAACCACTGTGCAACAGCGATAACGAGTAACAACGACAATGACGAACAACTAAACGAAGATGATGAACAACTAAACGAAGATGATAACGAGTAACGATCATGAAAATGTAGAATAAATCACCGAAAACGATCAATAGAGATGAAGAAGGCATGCGAGCGAATGAAGAGAGAAACAAGGGTTTCAGTATACAAAACAAGGGTTTGTAACTGAAGAGTCCCAATCAAATGATAGATGACAGTTATCATGCGTTTCAAAATAAACCAACCCCATTTTAAGATGGACACTAATTTGCCATGTCAGCCCATTAATATTAATCCCTTAAATTAAGGACTCCTAATTATATTAGTATTGTAAATAAATATGATGAAATATCATATTTTTGTAATTATTTTATGGATGTATGATTATTGTAATTATTTCTAAAAATGTACTAATATATGTAATTTATCCTTAAATTAAACTATAAAATTAATTTTTCTATTTAGCAGGTCATATACTAATAAGACCAAAGAACAGCCCAGTGAAAAAAATCTCTCCTTTCACTTGTTTTAAGTCTATCACTCAACAAGTCACAATTCAACCCCAAACTCCTTGGTTGACCTTTGTATTCTACCCTTGGCCTTGGGATGAAACATATCCCAAAAACAAAAGCAGATCATATAATCATGACATAAAGGTTTGCGTAAAAAAAAGGGTCTTTTACATAAGTATACAACAAATAGAAAGTAATTACAAGAAAAGTGCATCAACTAAATAATTACAAAAAGAATGTAATTATTACAAAAATAGTACAATTCACATTAATAAGGAAACCTAAAATCAAGGATAACTAATAATTCAAATTCAAATTCAAATCTTGTCTCTAACAACAATTTCAAATCCATGTTTCAAAATTTAAATCAAAATGAGAAAATTAAAAATAAAAAATTATGAAGGAGCTAATGTTCATCATCCTCCTCTCTCATGCCATCTTGCCGCCATTATCATCGCATGGCCATGCATGCATGGCCATACATGAGTTGTTATTCTCAATTTCTTTTGATGATTTGGTTACCCACAAAATTGAAATGGTTATCTTTATACTAATTTTGACTAGTAATTGCATCACATTTAAAATAAAATTGGTAATCAAATAAAACCGAATTGGTTACCTTATCAAATGGTTTAGTAACCAACTATATGAAATTTGGTTACCAATTGCATCATATCCAAAATAAATTAATAACCTAATAAACTAAATTGGTTACCTTATCGGAAGATTTAGTAACTAACCCGCATAAATTTTGGTTACCAACTGCATCACATTCAAAGTATATTAGTAAACTAATAAAACTGAATTGGTTACCTTATCAAATGATTTGGTAACCAACTACATGAAAGGGGAGGAGGGGAGAGGGAGGGGGTGGGAGGAGGGGGGCGGGAGGAGGTGGAGGCGGGAGGAGGGAGGAGGGGAGGAGGGGAGGCGGAGGAGGTGGAGGCGGGAGGAGGAGGAGGAGGAGGGGCGGGAGGAAAGGGAGGAGGGGCGGGAGGAAAGGGAGGAAGGAGGGGAGGAGGGGAGGCGGAGGAGGTGGAGGCGGGAGGAGGGAGGAGGAGGAGGGGGGAGGAAAGGGAGGGGTGGGGAGGAGTGGCGGGAGGAGGTGGAGGTGGAGGCGGGAGTAGGGAGGAGGGAGGAGGGAGGAGGGAGGCGGAAGAAGGAGGAGGAGGGTTTGGTTATATATATATATATATATATATATATATATATATATATATATATATATATAACTACAGTTGTTATAGATGAGAAGAGAGAGAAGAAGTTATGGGTATAACTAATCTATAAATTAATGAATCCTAATTGAATACTAATTCCTTAAATTAAGGAATCCTAAATGCACTAGAATTATAAATAAATATGGTAGTGTATTAGTTGTGTAAAAGTTTTATGAGGGCACTTTTGTTATAATTTTTTTTAAAAATGTAATAGAATATGTAAATCACCCTAAAAAAAATCCAACCCAAAAAAGAAAAGAAAAAAAAAAACACTTCTTTTTCTTGAGAAATACTACCATTTTATCGGGTATTCAAATTAGACTGAATTAGTTTAGAATAGATATCCAAGTAGGCATTATTGAACTAAGAATACAAGTTAAATAAAAGGTCCTCTCTTTATTCTAAAATATAAAATTATATCGTTGACTCTTAAAAGTAATATGGAGATATTTTCAATTAAATGCAAGTAAAAACTTAAATCAATGATATTGGGGAATGCAAAAGCTACTACTTTGAACATAGTTTATGAGTGCCTCCTACATACTTGTGCATTATATATATATATATATATATATATATATATATATATATAGTATGGATCCTAAACTCACCTCTTATCTAACTCATTCGAGCTCATCTCCTTTAGCGACGGACCCGGCGACGATTCAATCATACAACCGTCGCTTATATTTTTAAGCGACGCTTATATGTTTTCCGTCATAAAAGTATGAGACGACGACTTGTAGTATGATAATCGAATCGTCAGCGTCATCTCCGGTCGCTTAAAGGGAGTGAGCTCAGTGAGTTTGATATAAGGATGAAACTTAAGATCCTGAGACAGTGTATATATATATATATATATATATATATATATATATATATATATATATATATATATATATATATAATTGTTAGAATTTAAGCATAATTTAAAGTGAAATTCATTAATCATTTGAAATGAATTAACATATTAATATATTCTACTCCATAAGTAAATTTAAATCAAGTATTTTGAAGCTCAAATTCATAGGATAATAAATGAGAAATTAACTCTCAAAGATCACGAAATGATAATAAATATTTGTGGGAAACTAAGTCTTACACCTAGGTTAAAAACTAAGCTTGAATAAGTTTATACAATAAAGTTGCTTTTGGGTTTAGACTTCAAGAGACACCCCACTTTTATGGAAGGGAGAGGATATAACCAAGATTTGGTTTGAACTCACGCACGTCATAGATGAAAACTATTGCTATATATGTATATCGACAATAAAAATCATCGCTATAGGATTTATAGCGACGATTTTTATATGAATATTTTCTTTTCTTTTTGAATTTGTGCATATGTTGAAATGAGGGTGGAAAAGTAAAAATGGACAAGAGAACTCTCACTAACTGCAAACCACAAACCACAAACCACAAACCACAAGTTTACACGACAACAACAACAACAACAACAACAACAAAATATAAAAGAAAAAAGTAAACAGTTTGTCAAGTGGGTTTTAGATCTTGAAACATTAAGGACCAAAGTGAATGAAGCCCATCATCATATTCAGCATCCATTGTTTCCTTCACCTTCATTTTGTAATGGCTCCCAACCATTGGGCTTGAAGTACTCCTCCTGTCCAAAACTTGAGAGACATTTGGGATCCTATTTTGATACACCAGACTAGCTTTTGGTCTCCCATAGAGAGACCCAGATACTGTTGGGCTCCAATTTGTGGACATCAACCTTTCATGCAGCTTCCTATTCAGAGGCCCAGATATAGTAAGAGTCTTCCTTTTCACCATCAAGCCCTCTTCCCCGGTTCTTTCCAGAGGCCCCGATCTCATTATGCTCCTTTTCGTAAACATCAGTCCGTCATTCTTATGCTCCTTTGGGCCGTTATTGTCCTCTGTCTCCTTCCTGAACGAGGGCCACCGCCAGGGCCTCAGGTCGAAGAAAGGCAACTTGGCAATGTTGTTGGTGAAAAGGCTCTTGGTTTTATTGATTGCCAAAACAAGACGTGATGAGCGGCGGGTTTTTGGGGTTGGTTTCTAGCAAGCTTGAGGATTTGTAGCCTGTGTTTGGCAACAGAGATGCCCATGCTCTGAAGAAATTCATGGGTGAAATAGGTTACATCCTCTTCTTGAAGCTCGTTGTGCGTCAAGGCGCGGCCGTATTGGTATACGAGCAACGGGTCGTCAAGGCCGGTTTTGGATAACCAGGAGTACCAGTCCATGGCCGTAAGTTATTTAATTAGGAAATTTGAGGTACATAAAATTTATTTATAAGGTGGTGGAAATGGGGAGGAGTTGGTAATTAATAGTAAGTTTGAAAACGATGGATGGTAGGGGAAGGGGTTTGGTTTGGTTTGGTTTGGTGTATGCATATGCATATGCATATGCAATTCCTTTCTCTTTTATGGAAAATTGAAGATGGTAGTTGAGAATAGAAACTGATCGATGCATGTTAAGTGCATTTGTGTTTATAATCACAAGTCATTTTAATTAGTGTTCCTAGCAACTCTCATTCGTAATAGACTTAGATAGTGAGTATATAAATTAATTTATGTAGCAAGGGTTTCCTTGTAATTATCTTTGTTTTGAGTTCTTAATTGATAGAGTGAGAGCATAGAAGAGATCTGTATATATAAGTACCGAACACCAACAACTACTGCTCTTGGCAGTTGAAATAAGTCTGCTTTATAATCACTAAATAATTACTACTCATTCATCGTTAGTTAGAGAATTTAACTAACGCTTTGAAAACAATGTCATCTTCTTCTACTATTAAATGTAATGTGGTACTACTGTAACTTTTAATTTGGTTCCTTACTAGGCTACCACATGGTAGGCCATAACTGCTATGTCCTATATCCAAGGAGGTAATCTGGTAATGTAAATATTTTTTTATTTTTTGGGTTTTCGTTGCCTGAGAAGGAGATTTTGACTTTGAGTTGATTATTATGAAGTGAATGAACATTGCAATTTAAGGTGGGCGTGCATCTTTTTTTTAATATATGAGTATTGATTCAGTCACCAATATAGATTATACTGTCACGGATATAAATTTATGATTTAAATCATTAAGCAAATGAACCGATTGTTAAAATGGTATTAAGAAAACCTTATTTGATTGCAAGTCTATAATTGTTTTATTTTGACTCACATATTTCGATAATTTTTATATTTCAAATATTTTTAAGTATACATTGAAGGATACTTGGTGTGTATTTCGAAGTTGTTTCTCTATTTTCTACACGTGTGTATTTTTTGTGTTCCGTCTTTTATAAAGTTAATTAATTATATATGGTTATGATGATTTTGAGTATGGAATGATAGTTTTTTTGATGATTTGGATATGTATTGATAATTATAAGTTTTGTAGACATGTTTAAATTTTTTTGAATATCTATTTTCAAAAGAAATTTTATCAAAATTTCTTGAAATGAGTAACGACTAGCTTGATGTTTTGGTGGTTAAATATGTGTTTGATGATTGAATATAATAATTGTTATATTTAATTATATATTATTTTAATTTAATTTTTCATTAGGTCGTATTTTCTGCTAGTATACAGAGAGAGGGAGAGGAGGGAGGAGGAGGAGGAGGAGGAGAGAAAGTAATATGGTTTTTTGGTCTAAAAGAAAAAGAAATTGATATTTTCACATTTTGATACATTATTCATATGAGTAATATAAATTGATCCTTCTCCTTCGTATGCTCTAACTCTACCATGGAGAACAAATCTGAGTCAAAATGGGTTATAAGTGTAACGCCCTCTTTCTCGCTCAAACAAATCCGTGCAACCCCTCCCTCATCACTCTCCTCTCCGTCTCTTTCTATTTTCTCTCTCACACACCAAAAAAAAAATGCACACACACAGAGACACCCCATTGCATATACATACACGCAGATTACTCTTTACACAAGCTTTATTTTTTCCCAAGGTTGTCTGCAAATAAACTTTGTGAAAATAAATAAAGAAAAAGAATTAGAACGTAAAGAGTGAATGTGAGTATGCATCATAAGGCAGCAGTTCTTAGAAAACCCATATCGCTAATCCATCTTACTCCTAAACGCCCCAATCCAATTCCTCCTACCCGTCGAATCAGTAATGACCCATTAATTTCATCTTCATCATCAAATGGTGGGTGGTCGACATCTAGCTATTATAATACTAGTAATAATAATAATAATAAAAGTAACGGAAAGGGTTACTCAGCCGTGGAATGGCTTCTGAGATCGCTCTCTTCCGGTGTTGTCGTTATTGGGTCGAGCCTAGGGTTTTGTTATTGGTCTTCTTTTACCGATTCTAATTCTTTTTTAGCCTACGCTGATTCTCAAGCCCAATTTACAGACACCATTGAAAAGAAACCCAAGTTCTTATTTGGAGGTAATCTACACTGTCGTTGCTAACATAACATAAAATATGAACATGTCGTTGTAATTTATTTATTTTGTTTGACAAAAACCAACATACATCCTTTGCAATACCAATTGTAAAGGAAAAAGTTCCTTTACATGTAGCTTTACTGGATTAATTTCGTAACTTAATTTGAAAACATGTTTGAATCGGGGTCCTCTAAATTTATGTTAGGAGTTATTATTTTTATTAAAAAAAATATTTTGACTTGTGGAACCCGTTTATTTTTTAATCTTGTGAAATTATTATTATACTTGTGGAAAAATATGTCCATTAAAGTTGGTTGATAGGTCAAGTTAATCAACACTAGAATGCTATGACACCTGTTGCGGATTTCGCTTTTCCCAAGCATTTCCTTCAAGCTTGTGTTTCCTATCAAAACATAGAAGTTAATTGAGAGGCACGGACCTCTGGTGGTTGTCATGATCACTTAAAAAAGAGAATGGTTTTGACTCGATTCGTGCTTCATTTCGATTAAAAAGTTTCGATTCGAAACACCAAATAAAAATATAAATAGTCGAATATGAAGACATTTTAAAGTTCGATAAATTACTCGAACCTCCTCAAATTATAATTTTTATTGATCTTTCGGATCGTATTTCGTTGGAAAAGTCAAACTACTCTACTTACGATTTGGAATCGTGTTTGACTCGATAACTAAATGAAATTTCAATCAAACCTTATTTTATACTTTCGATAAATTATACGAACCAAATCGAAAGAACTCAATACTTTCGGATCGACTTTGGTTCGTTTACACCCTTATAGTTGCATGCATCTTTTTTTCCTCAGGTGGTTGTCATAATGAGTACTGTTGGATTGATTACAAATTTTGTGATGTGGTTGGATCTTCTTTACCCTTGCTTAGAATCATTTATAAAGTGTTAGCACTCAAAAAATAGAAAGAGAGAAGACTCGGATAAAGAGTCATTTTCTGCCGTGGACACATTACTCTTTGAATCAAGTAGATTTTTGCAGATTCAAACTAGTTGGGATCTCTGGATTCAACTTTGCCAACAAATTATTTTAAGTCTGGACTTTGTTTCTCTTTGTTTATATACATAATTGTCCAAATGTCAGGTACACTATGTTTGATTTGGCTAATAATGAATTACTGCCCTGTTTATAATTTCAGATTCATACAGGAGAAAAGTTTTCTTCAAATATGAAAAACGCATCAGGATGCGGAGTCCTCCTGAGAAGGTAACTTCACTGAGTATGTATGATGATATTACAGATGCATCAAGTCAAAGCATTCATAAATTAATTTGGCACAATATACTAGTTGACTTAGTTCAAGTCTGAATAATAACTACTGGATACATCACAAAATTTATTTGACTATTTGCTATGCTCTATAGTAGTTGCTGTGTAACAGTGATACTCATATATACTATGTTCCTGGGCACTAGTTTTTACTCTATTTTTTTATGCAGGTATTTGAGTACTTTGCGTCAATCCGATCCCCTAATGGAGAAGTATTTATGACACCAGAAGACCTTATGCGGGCCGTTGTTCCAGTATTTCCTCCATCTGAAGCAAGTCGTGTTAGAGAGGGATCTTTGAAAGGGGAGTCGGTTCCTGGAGAGTTACACTGTGCGCCTTCAGAATTTTTCATGCTTTTTGATACTAACAATGATGGACTAATATCATTTGCAGAGTGAGTACCGATAATTGTTTTTTGAGATTAGATATAATTTATGTGCCAAACAAGTATAACTTAACCATTCGGACCTTTTAGAATCAACTGTTATGTTTGCAACTTCTGGTCATCCAAAGTAGAGCTCTTGAACTTATGTCTTCGTATCAATTTTTTGTGGTGACAGGTACATCTTTTTCATTACACTCCTAAGTATTCCAGAATCAAGCTTTTCTGTGGCATTTAAAATGTTTGACCTTGACAATAATGGGTAGGTCTCTGTATTTGTAATATACCAGGGCACCTAACTAGTTTTGCAGATGTAAAAATCATATGACCTATCCTTGTATCGATTCATTTTCTATTCTTTTTGTTCCCTGCTTTCACCCTTCTGTACGTTTGGATTGCAGAAATCAAGGTGAGAATGGAATGAAAAAAAATTATTTTTGGTTGTTCCATTGGAATGGAATGAACCATTCTCATTCCTGTCAAATTTGTGAATTTTATTTCTTGGGAGAGAGCATACAATGATTTATTTCAGTCAAGAATCAAATGAAGTATTCCCGTCTTCATTCCATTCCCTTCTTTATTTCATTCATTCACAATTTTATTCCTCCAATTCAGACGTAGTATTATAGTTCCACTGACATTTTCTGCAAACATATTAATAATTATAATTTACTGGTCATCATCATCATGATTATCACTATTTTTATTTTTATTGTTATTATTATTATTATTATTATTATTATTATTATTATTATTATTATTATTTCAGGATTAAGGTTTTGTATCCTATTCTTTTTAAGAAAAATTTGCCTAGGATATAGGTATTTTCTCTTTTTTCCTAAAGTCGCGGTGGGCTAGGTAGGCAAACATGTCATAGGCAATTATGCCTTCTGCATCTAAACACTATATGATGTCTTCTATCCCTTGTATACTTTGGAAACTATTCTCCGTTGATAATTTTTAGGATGTTGAGTGGTTAGTTAAGATTCTTGAGACAAGTCACACAACAATAATCCAAGTTGATAGGCATTTGAGAATATAGAGAGGTTTTAGTTTACTATGGTACATTTAATCATTTACCCTATACCTACTTGCGATTGTTAAAATTTCAAAGAATTTCCATGGCTCTTATCAGTTGTGTTTTCCTAATTATTTTTCGTAAGGAATTAATGACATTTAATTAGAATAGTCTTTCAAAAAGAATTTCAAAAGTAAAGTCTTATGGAGTACATAAATATTATCAAGTATACATCTAAACATTTGAAGGTGTTTCTTTTCATGTTCAAATATAAACCATTTTTAAAAAAAAAGTAAAATTCAAAACCATTTATGATAAACTTGCATCAGGTGGAGCAATATGTGTGTGAGTGTGTGTATATATGGAGAATGATCTATATCTAAAGTTGGATGGAAGGCTATAGCCTCTTGGACCATCCATGTCAAAATAAAAGGAAGTCAATCTGCACAACAATTATGCGGATGGTGACCCTATCATTCAAATCCAATCTATCCAATCAGCACAATAGTTATGCGGATGGTCAAAATCATCCGCACAACTATTATGCAGACAGGATTATTATGTATTTTGAGTGTCCGCGTAGTTATTATGCGGATTGGGAGCTTGTGGGACCATCATCCGCACAACAGTTTGCGGACGTCCTAATAACTGTTGTGGGTTTTAAAAAGAGGTTTTGTGAAACCTTCTTCTGGAATTATCTGAAAAATACTTTGATTATAATCAACATGGGTTGATACTTGATACACATGCTTAACGATTGATCATGAGTGGAATTGGTCAGTTAAGTCTAAAATTAGGGCAACTCTATTTTTTTTATTTTTTTATTTTTGGGTTTGTATAGATGGCTATAAGTCTTTTTTATTCCAGCAAATGCAATGTATAAAATTATACTCTGTGCAAAAAGATGGGGATTCTCTATACCATTTTACTCTGTATTTTGCTATTTGTCAAATAGTTCATGATTTTGTTGGCTGTCATATAAAAGCAGTTCCTACAAAATGAAATATTTGATGTTGTGTACCATTTTGTATTAAACTAAAGATACTTGTATTTTGTACATATTAGTGTTCCCTTAACTGGTGATATCTGAAACAGAGAGATAGACAAATGGGAATTCAAGAAAGTGATGGCCTTGATGCGGACTCAGAATAGACAAGCATCTCGCCATAGGGATGGAATGCGTGTTGGACTTAAAGTTTCAGGTTCTGTGGAGAATGGAGGCCTGCTTGAGTACTTCTTTGGCAAAGATGGCAAGACATGCCTAAAACATGGAAAATTCGTTCAATTCTTAAGTGATTTGCATGCTGAAGTATGTATTTTAAACTCTCTATCTTGCTCTTTTCTTTCTGTAAACTTTGGTATGCAATGAATTTTACTTGATTTAGAATTGTGTTATTTTTATGCAAAATATTATTCCGGCTCTAGCTCACAGGAATTGTTCCCTTTTGTGGCAGAGTTTCTAGATAAGCTATAACGAGCTGGCTGAAGTAATTTTATCAGTTCCTTCTAAGTTCAAATACTTCTAGAGTCGAGGATTAATTGTTAAATACCTTTTAGAGTCACCAGATTCTCATACAAAGAATTCATGTTTACCGTACACCAATTTACTAGACAACATGCTGAAATTCTTCTTCTTTAGTAGTTCCCCAAAAATTAGCTATTATGATATAGTACTCTCTAGTTTCTTGTACAACGTAGATCTCAGAAATTGCAATAACAGAGACATGAAGAAGTTCACCTGCATGGACTTCATATCAAAAATTTCTTAGACTGACCCCAGAAAATAAGGACTCGTTTGAGTTTAACTAATTTATTTTATCTTCAGGTCTTCATATTATGCTTCCATATGAAATCCATTTTAAGCCTACCCCAGCTAGTTTGAGATAAAAAGCATTGTGCTATTCAAATTAGATTCATATTACCTTTTTTTCTGCAAAGAATGAATATCAGGTTTTATAGTTGGTAGTAGGAGTTCCAACTTTCGGTCAACAGGCAATTCATTGTAATTCTCAGGAACTACAAATTTAGAAGTATGTGCTTTGGCCCTCAGCAGGTAATTACTATTGCATTCTACATAACCTTTTATGATTTTAGATGTTTGAAACTTGGCACTTATGAACTCGATCCAATTTTAACATCTTTCCACCCATTAACCCCACAATATTTCTCCTTACTAAAGTCGTTACCCTTTTACTTTAGAAGTTTTGGAACCTTAACTCACAAAATTAGTTTTTAGAAGACCTTAGTATTACAGCTTTAAGACGCTCAAGCGGCCGACTAAAGTCCATGAAATTGCATGCAAGTAAGTAAGATGCATCATACCGGTGTACCATTTGTTAGCAAGTAAGATCTTTGTAATATTAGTCAAAATTTTTACTTTAATTTGTCAATATCGTATAAAATCTTCATGTTTATAAATTTCACAGATATTGAGGCTAGAGTTTGCCCATTATGACTACAACTCACAAGGAACCATATCAGCTAAAGATTTTGCACTGTCAATGGTTGCCTCTGCTGATATGAGGCATATAAACAAGTTTATTCGTCGTGTTGATGAACTAAACGATGAGCCACGTCTCAGAGACATCCGCATTACATATGAAGAATTCAAGAATTTTGCAGAGCTACGTAAAAGATTACGTCCCCTGTCTATGGCAATTTTCAGCTACGGGAAAGTGAATGGGCTGCTGACAATGCGGGATTTCCAGAGAGCTGCTTATCAAGTATATTCTCCTCCGATGTTATGTATAATTTGTTAATTACTTCAAGGAATGAGGATCAACTGGATGCTAACGTAGTTGTTTACTTTGTACTAGGTTTGTGGCATTTCTCTCACTGATAACGTGGTTGACATGATATTTTATGTGTTTGATGCAAATCGCGATGGGAATTTGAGCTCAGACGAGTTCGTCAGAGTCTTACAAAGACGAGAAGGGGATGTTACGCTACCAAGGGAAGCAGGCGTTATGGGAATGGTATCTTGCTGGTTGGCTTGTACAAAGAACTGTTCTTCTTCCAAGATTCTCCTGTAGTGTTGCTTGAAAACTCTAAAAGTTTGATACAAAAAAATAATAGAGATGTTGATCTGTATGTTAGATTAGAACAATTGTACAGCAGGGAAGTTGGCTATATAGTAGTATATTATAAAATCCAATTCATTTTACTGTTTGGAGAATTATTATTAGGCGGTGCTGAAACGTGAATATATATATATACACGCTCCGGATCTTAAACTCATCTCTTATCTAGTTCATTTTGCTCATTTCTTTTAGCGATAGAGCGACGATTCGGTCTGTCGTTATATGTTATCCGTCGTTAAAAGCTAAGACGACGGTTCTATATATAGCGACGGACCGAATCGTCGTCCGATCCGTCGCTAAAAGGGGGTCAGCAAGATGAGTTAGATAAGAGGTGAACTAAAGATCCAGACCGTATATATATATATATATATATATATATATATATATATGGTTAATTCATTAAAGAACCGGTTCTTTGTAAAAGAACCCTTTTTTTTTTTTTGTGTCAATTTTTATTTTTTTTTTGTTGTTGCTCCAACTGCTACAACACAAGGCTTAAAAAGAGGTTATTTTACAACAACCAATTGCTGTGGATAAAACTCATATATTGTTTTTTCCATTTCCATAAACAAATCGATTGACATACAAATATTTTGTAATAAGCAGCTATACTTATTACTCCCTCCATCCCATTATATCTGACGTTCTAGAGGGTTTTTTTCTTCCCAAAATATTTGACGTTCTACAAAACCAATAATATTTTGCCTATTTGTTTCCTTTTCTACCCTTCCTTGTCCACCACCATTAATGACTATTTTCTATGTTTTAAAAAAACAGTTCAAATTCTATTCTTTAATTAGAAGAAAAAATTAGGAGAGAGAGACTATTCTTTAATTAGGGGAGAAAATTAGGAGAGAGAGAGTGTGAAATCAAGTTTGGTGTTAGTGGAGAATTAAATGAGATCAAAGTATTAATTAAGGGTAAAATAGTAAAATTATATTTATTCTTAATCTATATGAAAATCTTTAGAAGGTCAGATATAATGAGATGGACGGAGTTACACATTGTATTGTGTTAGAAAAGATTAGAATGAATGTCACAATTATGGGCCTCATTATATTATATGCAAATGGGGTCTAAAGAGCTATTTGTTTACTTCCGAATGAGCCTGAATTTGACCGAATAAGTTATTTTTATCGTTTGTTTTGTAATTTTTAAATTTTGAACGTGTTTAAACGATTATTCTAAAAAATTGTAGTTGGATGGGCAAAGAGTTATGTTGAATGATAGTTTTACTTGCATACCTTCGTTGACAATTAAAAATTACATTCAATATCTATCTTAGTTTTATTAATGTAAACAAATATCGTTATATACAAATTACTTTTTGAACCTTTTTAAATAAAAAAATTGATCAATAACCAATTTAATAAATGTTGTTGTAGTCTAATATTTTAATGATATGAATAGAATGTAATTAATTTTTTTAGAATTTTATTCCTAAAATTATATTATTAATAATATACATCATCAAATAACATTCAAAAGTTTATATTTAATTTTTCTTAAGTTCCCTTCCTTTCGTTTCTTCTCAAACTCACCAAGAAAGTGTAAAACTGTAACCAAATTTCGGTCTATCCTCCCTCTTCTCATATATCCTTTCAAATACAAGAATATAATTACTTCTCCAAGATGGTATTCTCACTATAACTAAAAAGTGCAAAATTACTCAAATGAGACGTAGAAGAATATTACATCAACTAATATGAGCACCGCGGAGCCTACAGGAAATATCAGAGCATTAGTAAAGCCACATAAATACATATTTTACTTGCAGTTTAGTTGTTACAGCCTTTCTTGAGATGTTATTTTGTGTATAAGCTTTCAGGTTGCATATTCTTCGGCATCAAAGCCAGGTGGATATTTAATGTCTGTGACCATGGTGATCTTCTCACGTTGAAAACCATCTTCATCCACATTGGGTTCCTTGTAATCTTTTGGGAGTGTATTACAGTCTATGGTATGCCACACTGGTCTTTCCTCTTGGAACAATCTGCAAGTCAAAAGTATCCATCAATAGGTACAGTACCTTATAATGACAGCTTCTCTTTCATTTACTTGAGTGCAGGGGGGAGAGGGCGGAATTAAAACAAAATTTTTTGTGATAATAATACAACTTTCACACAAATAAGAGAGATGAGAATTTCCTTAAGTCCAAAGTATGACCTTGTCATGCGAAATTGAAACTTAAGAAATAAATACAGCACTAATATTCAATGAGGTAAGAATCATAGCAATGTTTCTGCGCACGTGTAAATTTTATAAAAGTTTCCAGATAATAATACACACGCTAGGTGGAAAATAATAATAACATAAAAAACAAATAGTCACCCACTTAGAGTAGAAAAGAGAAGGGTTTCCCCAATTTTGAGAGCTATGTTCTACCACATAATGGTATCATTTTCTTCTGCATCATAAGCACTAAAAATAGAGGGAGTGACCTCTATGAACCTTTTTAAGGACCATATAGGGTTCACAATTTGCAACCTAAAACAAAAGGAAAAGGAAATAACACAATATTTACATAGCAGTCCTGTAAATAACAGAGTAGTGGTTGGGCCCCTTTCATAACGTTTTTTTCAATATGTATGCTCCTTTCACTTGAGCACAGGGAACCTCAAGGCTTGTCAGTATTAGTTTTTTTTTATTTTTTTTATTTTTTTTTATTTTATTTTTTTTTTTTTTGGGTAATATATGGTCTTTTTGTAATCAGCTTCATTTTCTAAGATTATAAACTTTTTCGATGTGTTTTAATTATTATCAATTGTTGACCATCGAAAAGAATAAAACAAAAAAGAGTTTCACTAGGATTTTCAGGGGAGGGGAGGGGAGGGGGGGGGGGGGGGTATCTTGAAAAAAATAATTTCTGAATATTTGAATCATTTCACTGAGAACCTGCCTCCAGATTAATATTAGATTTTTTAAGCATTAATTTGAGCACTTGAATTGGTAATGTTTTACAGTAGTCATGGACATTCATACCAACAGGTCAGAAATGTTAGGTAATACTATTTTTAAGGACCAAAATGAAATTCAGTAAAAAGTCATTTTGGTCAACTTGCAAGTTGATAATATTAGTCGCTCAAATAGATCTTAAATACACTTTTCTCCACTTTACTAGGGGTCAGTTTACAAATGCATCATCGAACTGATTTTTTTTACATTCGACTCACTTAACTTCAATTTTTTTACAAACCGTTATAAATTCTGTTAAATTGTTTGATTTTGGACGGAAAAATTACATGAGTTGCCACGTGAGAGAGATAAAACCTACATGTCAAGACTTTTTTTTTGTGGCATGCCTAGATGGAAACTTGCATAAATTTAATGCTAAATTAATCAAAATCAAATAAATAAAAAAAAATAATCTATTCAAAATAAAAGTACAATAAAAATATTTTTTTAAAATTTATTTTAATCATTAATATTTGTTTGGTATGGTAAAACTTTGGTATTATAGCATACCAAAAACTTCTTTTTTTTGGTTTGGTACAATTTTAAATAAATTATATAAATTACACATTAATATATAAATTTTTAAATTTAAATAACTCATTAATTTAATTAACCATCTTCAGACCTACATGTCACCTTCTTTTATTTCCCCTAATGTTCATCCTCTAATGTCCCTAGGGGATTTTGGTATCAAAACAAGGAATTCTCAAATGGATTCTCTCTCCTTTATTATCTCCGTCTTCGTCGAAAAAATCTCCGTTTAGCTCTTTGAATTCTAGCCTTGAGAACTTGAATTCTAAACAAATAATCAGATTTGGTTTAGTTTGTTGATATTCTCTCCTTTTTGCCGGATTCCATGGTGGTTTAGTTTGTTGTTTCTGATTTCAAGTTCTCTGATGGCATTAATCAAATCGGATCTGACCAGATCTGATTTAAGTAGCCCAGATCTGGCATTAGCAACAGAGGAGGAGGTGGTGTCGGAAGTAGAAAATGGTGGTGGTGGTTGTGATCGGAGATTTATGGATGATGTATGGGTTATTAATTCTCCACTAACAAGAATAATAATAATAATAATAATAATAATAATAATAATAATCCCTTCATTTCAAAATATTAGATCATTTATATTTTTGAAATGAACTTAAAATATTTAAAAATTTAAAAAATAATATGAATTCATTAATTTATATAAATATATTTGTAAAAATTATACATTAATGTATTTATTATTAATGTATTTAATTAATTTAATTATTTGTTATATACATTATTTTGATTTATATTTTGGAACTATTTGTTATAGAATTGACAATTGTTGTGTTTTTTAATTGTTAAATATCCACCTAAGCATCTGATGTATCTATCTAAGCATATGATGTGGTGCCACATAAACATTCTGTTAACTTTTAACACTTTTAGACGGAAATTTCAATTTTTGTAAAAAAATTATAGTTCAATGAGTTGACCATAAAAAAATTCACTTCAGTGATGCATTTGTAAACCGACCCCTAGTAGATTGGGGAAAAATGTATTTAACCCAATCTTATATTCTCCCTTGGAGACCAAATTTTCCATTCATCGCTAAAGAAGCCACCAAATGACATTTGTTATAAAACTTAACACATGTATTGCCTTATATCTTGAAAGTAAAATGATTATAGGTTATGTTCCAGTCTTAATCAGCAGCAAATAATGCAACAATGCAAATGCACGCGTTGTGTGAGTGAGGGAGAGAGAGACTTACGGGTGCTTGCAAAGCATTGGGCCTTGGACTGTGAGTGCATACTTGCAAGTGGATAACTCGGTAATAGAACTAATCATAGCTCTGGGCTCCGAACAAACAAATCTTACCTAAAAACATATCTAAGAGAGATGTAGACCCCCACAATGTGAAATCATAATGAATACAGATGGGAGACAAGATATACATACCTCGGTTTCTCGAGGTTGACTTGTAAGATCACATACGGTTCCATTTGTGTATTGATGAGCATGATACCTGCACCAGTTATGTACCATACGGTTTTATTTTTTTAGGTAATCTCTCTTCCTGGCTCTCTAGTATTCTTTTAAAGCCAAACAAATCTATGCTCATATTAAGCCATCCTTGCCTTTGTGATGCATCTTTGGAGCGAGGATCTTTCAGTGTTGAAATGTCGGATAGATTCTGATTGTAAGCAATTGTAGCCTCATTGTCATACTCGCCCAAGATAAACTCTTGAATCACCTGCAAAATAATTTGAAACAAATATAAAACATACAAACATGGAGAGAAACAGAAACAGATACACGCTTATTCAACAAGAAATCTACACATATAGTACAGCAACCTCTCTGCATGATAACACAATAATGGATAGGTTAATAGATCAAGAATATGGGGTATTAACCGCACTATAAACTACAAACACATCAACCAAATTTTTCAAAAATGTTTTCATAGATATGCACTATGAAAAATAGCTGCGCTGGTTAGGAATCTTCAACAAATTAAATAAATTAATGTTAGGTATCTTCAACGAATTAAAAAATTAAAGTTCTTGTGTACACCAAGTATTTGGCCTTTCCATACCATACAAGAGCATGACATTCTACTCAGATAATACAGCACTTGAAAGAGAAAAGTATCAAAATGAAATAACAATTGCAAAATAATGGCTCTAGATATCAAGGGACCTGTCAGAGGCGCTTGAAGTGTTACCTTTTCATCCTCCACATGAATTTGCCGCAACTTCTTTTGATAACAAAATTCATAGGACCACCACCCCTCTTGCTGCATTAAAAGAAAATCAAAAATAAACATTACCGATTTCAGATTATCTTTAATTTTTCTTCTTTTTCATAAAAAATGGATTCAGTTCGTTTTCTGGTTGCTCGAAATATATTACTCCCTCCGGCTTGAGATGTCTTTAAGTACATTTTCACACAAATTAAGAAAATTAAAAATAGAGTATACAATATAAATAAGTTCCAACTTTACCCATAGTCGACCCACTAATGATCCTTTCTCTTTCTCAAAACTAGTGGACCCCACTTAAATATACTTTTGAGGTTAAACAAGTCTTTATATGACCTTTTGAATTTAATTTATATACTTGAGACATCTTTAGGTGGACAAATTTATTTTTGAGCTCAAGACATCTTTTGTGGAATGGAGGGAGTAATATATTTATTAGACAAATATAAGGAGAGTGAATCAGTGAATCAATCCTGACTCTGATAAAACATCGGTCCCTTAGCACTTCAAGCAGTTCATCTGGTGTCTTCAGTTTTAAGCGCTTCTCAGTCTCCACAATCACGCTGCTAGTGTTCTGCTGATTAACTGGCTTTCCAGTCTTCAATTTCACCACTTTAGGCAAAAAACATAAAAACTTTTGTCCATCTTTGTTGGGCATGACCACAGACTCCTGATCATCATCCTGCAAAACATAAATTTAGCCCAAATTACTGGACAAAAAGGGAATAATTTAACACATCACTCCACCCCTTGGGTTCAAGAAGCGACGCCAGCTCTTATACCAATTTGTAACAATAGCCTCAATCCATCTATTACAGAATTAAATGAAAACTAACTTACCCTAAAATGACCAAAAGGCTAACTAAAAGGAGAAGGGAAGAATGGCAGAATTCTACATTGAACTGAAAGAGCACAAGATAATTAAAATACACCAATTTTCACGAGCCCGCCAGAATGTACTAAAAGTGGAGACTGGGAGCCTCCAGAAGAGATTTTATGGTTGCTATACCTAAAAGCATTAGGATGAGGACTGAAAACTACAAACAACTTTTCCGCCTTTGCACATGAATATAAACTGCCTAAAAGAATGCAGCTATCTTCTATATTCTATCTAAATATTTCTCTCTGGAAATAAAGAATGCAGATGTTTTTTGTGCTTGTGGTCATAAGAAAATTTATCTGAGCCACCATCTAGCTAGGTCTCAAATGGTTTCTTCCATTCAAAACAGAGAGAACATATCAAGACTTATACTGCCAGATGAAGAACAATAAAGACTACCAGTCACACACACACACCCCGCCCCGCCCCCTCCACCCTCCCGCTCTTCCTTCCATCAAACCTGACCTAGGAGTGGGAAAAACTACCATGCACTCGTTAATGCTAAAAGATGAAGTATATATCAATGGGCCAAATCAAATGAACGTACTAACCAGAAAAAACTTCTTTAAGGTTTCTACTATATATGCATTCAGTATCGATAATGCATATCTTCATACTGGAAATGAGTCTACAATATCATGGTAAATGGTTTTACTTATAACCAAGCTTCAAATGAATAAAAATTTGTAGGTGTACTTACGGGATGAAAAGGTGTGTCTTCAGGATGAAACTCAATTCTGTATTTTGGTTCTCGAGAAGTGCGACTAAAGGTTCCACCTGATCATCAATGGTTTGAGTAGAAGTGCAAAATAAACATAAGCATCAAGGATATATTATCGGTAGCAAGGTGATAATCTGTCTTATTACATTGACGAACACATGGAAAAACTAGTAGACATAGAAACAGCATAAGCACTTTCCCTGAACCTTAGCACCATGAACCAGCCTACTGCTGATTATTTGGAACATTAAGGTGCAGGTACATTATTTTAATTAGAAAGGGAACAAAACCTTACCATTAACACTAATGTAAGATGGTACACAAGCCGAGCCAATCTAAATAGTGGGTTGCTTAATCTTGGTTCAAATATACCCTTTAGCTTTAAATTATGACCAAGACTGAATTCTTTGGATCTTGAGTCAATCTCGAATGAGCCTTGCATGACCAATCGATCTTCTCTATCACAAATTATTTAATTTCTTAACAAGCTGATCCCAATTAGTTTACTGGGCTTAAAAGTTGTTCAAGTTTGGTCCATCTATTATTTAAGAACCACTTTAAAAAAGAGAAGGTCAAGTAGCTTGGTCTGTATTACAATTTACAGCCATAATCTTGTATTAATATTTTCAGTTTCTTCGTTTTTCCCTTCTATACTGATAAGCATATAATTTACGTACCTGTATGAGCTGGGAAGATCTGATCGGCCAAGACAACGTCGTGATTGAACAGATTGACCGACAGAAGTATAGCCCACCATAAAATCACTCTCATCTTCCCTCCTCTTAATTTGAAACCCTAATTTTCTTTTCTGAAGAAAAGTATGTAATGTGTATATGATGTTTTAACACAATCGTTCTTCGTTCATCGACTCAGCTAATTTTCTTTCTAGTCGATGGGTGTGCAAAACGATGACACTGCCTAACTCATTTGTCCAATCAGACGTTGCCACATCTGATGAAGAAGTAAGAACTTATTAGAAACCCAAACCAAACTAATAGGGCTCCTCAGGCCCAAATAAGAATAGTATTGAAATGAGATCCTATTTCTTCTTGTACTAAAGAAAATGGGCTCTTTCCTGACCTGAGACCATAAAGGATAATTTTCTTTTTTCTACCAGCTCTTACAGCTAAAGCTTCAAGCATGATAAGTTTTGTATACATTTTGTTTCTTTTTTAAATAATTTTTTTTATTGATTCTGAAACCATAAAATTTATTCAGCATACTTTGATAGATTGATATTCTCCATGAAAACAAATGTTATAAACATTATTGTCCTTCCGTTGGAATCTTTTTGTAAAAATCTATTTGGTCACATGATAAAAATACAAGTATACATTATATTCCCTATATATATATATATATATACATGTCATATTTTTTTATGATATTAAAGAACATAATATCTTGATCTTATCTTTTTTGAAGAATAATTTAAAATAATCATAAATAAAAACAATCCTAAAAGTTCGAAGCTTGATTCGAATTTGACTCTAAAAAATTGTGAACCTCAAATTCAATTTGAAATTGAGTTAATCTAACAGCTTTTTTGTTGCTCGAACTATTACATGAATTGAATATAAATAGCATTATTGTGGTAGCTCGTCTTAGAATTCATATTTGTCGTTATTTTTTCTTGATGAAGATCATTTTACATGAATTGTGTAAACAATTGTTTCCCAAAATTTATAAATGATCAAAAAACAAAACAAAGAGTTTGAATATAATAAAATTTTAAATTGTTTGAATGAAGTCATGGTATTAAACTTGGACCGAGTCTTAACCTTCAACAATATTCAATGATGAAATCATATAAGAAATTATTAAATTTAGAATAAAAAATGTTATTTTCACAATAAAAAATCGATTTTTACCGTCGTTATACATATACAACAACACTTTTTAATTATAGAAATAACAAAAAATATTATAAATTTAACAATTATCAAACATATACGGTAGTAATTGGTTCCTCGAAAGGGTAAGTTGTAATGAATGGTGGGCTTCCACTTTTGATTTAGCATTAGCATTAGCAGGTGATAATAAATTTGCTTTTGTTTCACATTGCGATAATGAGCAAACTAGTCTTCGAGTGGCACACAGAAAAGACTACCCCACACCCCCACCTGAGCTGTCCCAACGCTTTTCTTTAAATAAATTCAACCTTATAATTATAAATATAAATTTTGATTATGTATATCAATCAATCAATAATTTTATAATAAAATAAATCGATCAATTTAAGTTGTAGTAAACTTCATATGCTTTCATTTAGACAGACATTATTATTCTAAACTTATTTTGAACTACTTACAAATTACTATAACTTTGTTTACGATGAAATGACAAAGAATAATTATTATTTAAAAAAAAAAAAAAGATAAAGACTGAGATTCTAGTTAATATACAAAGTAATTAGTCTTAAAATACAATTGCGATGCATAAAGTTTAACTATTCGAATTAGCAGTAAGTTTTGCCATTAGTGAAAAACAAATGGCCGTTTTACAGGTAAACTTTATGCATATTATATATACTGTCCGTCCCCCACAATCTTGGAGTTCACGGAAACTCGGGGTCCACTTTAATTTCCTTCCTTTAGTAATTAAAACAAAAGATTTGATTTTTCTTGCGTGTTTGGCGTTTACGTTAAGCTGTGAAACTCTTGTGCACGACTGGTCGGTTTTCTTTACCATTTCTACAAACTACTACTACATACCAAAACAAATCTACTTATTCCACAAACACAAAGATTTTCCTGAATTTCAAGGTTATTCAACAAAGCAAGTCTATTCCCCAGATAAGTTTCCTCTTTAATTTTTATTATTCTCAGGAAAAAAGATTTCTTTGTTTGCTAAAAGAGTTGTTTTTAGCTGATTGAAACTTCAATATTTGTTCTCTGAATTGGGATTTGGAATAATCTTGGATTTGCAGCAACATATCCCGATTTTGAGGGTAGTTAATTGGTTTCAATTGGGGGTTCTGGTGTGTTTATATGTCAACAAAACCGGTTTGAGTTAGTATTGGGTTTTGTGTGTTATTTCTTCATAATTGCTAGTATTCAATAATAAAAAAAGTAAATTTATTTTTATTTATCTTCTTGGTTGTATCGGGTTATTCTTCTTTGAAAGCTGGCCTTGTAAAAATATTGTCTCCGTTTCTGATTTGATTGGATGGGATTGAGATTTACCAGTCTTGAAGTATTATTACGAGAATCTAGGGATTTGAACTTCTTTTTATCTTAAACTGGATTTTGGGTTTTGCTTGTTGGTATAAGGGCATAGTAATATATCCAGATTTCTAGGTCTCCTTTTAGTTTGATTAGGTGTTATTAGCACCTACTGTGAAGAAAGAAAATAAAAAAGAAGATTTTTGATTTGAAATAAAGCTAATACTACTAGCTATTCAATATTGGAGCTTGTTAAATTAAGATCCTTGGAGTCAGGATGGTAAAGCAGACCGGGAAGAAGAAGAAACATGTAGGAGAAAAATATGGCAATTCAAAAGTGAGCCAAAGTAAAGTCGGTGGAAATAGCCCAAAAGCCTATGATAAGGACACCGCAGTGTTCATTTCAATGTCGCAAGAATTGAAGGATGAAGGAAATAAGTTTTTCCAGAAGAGGGACTATGAAGGAGCCATGTTAAAGTATGAAAAGGCTCTAAAGTTGCTTCCACGAAACCACATAATTGTGTCCCATCTCCGGAGCAACATGGCTGCCTGCTATATGCAGATTGGTCTCAGTGAGTATCCTCGTGCAATTCATGAGTGTAATCTGGCTCTTGAAGTCACACCCAAGTACAGTAAAGCGCTCTTGAAGAGAGCTAGGTGCTATGAGGCTTTGAATCGGCTGGAATTGGCTCTGAGAGATGTTGGAACTGTACTGAAGATGGAGCCGAATAATCTTATGGCGACAGAGATTGCTGATAGGGTGAAAACAGCAATTGAAAAAGGTGTAAAGGCAAATGAAGTAGATATTGATTTGGTTCCGGTCCCAGAGAATCTTGAATCAACTTCTTCTTTTTCGACAACCAAGTTGAAAGAGAAGCCGCAAAAGGAGAGTAACAAAGTAAAGGAAAAGAACTTCAAAGACAAAACTGAGAAAAAGATGGCAGAGGAAAAGGATGGCGAGGAAGAAATCAAGGACAAGGATGAAGAAAAAATTGAGGAAAATAATGCTGAAGATAAATTGGATGTGGAGGAGAAAATAAGTAATATTATGGAAGCAGAGCCAAAAAGGACTTTGAAAGTGGTGTTTGGGGAGGATATTAGATGGGCTCAGGTTCCCGTAACTTGCAGTATTTTACAACTGAGGGAGATTATACGTGGTCGATTTCCGGGCTCAAAAGCTGTTCTCATCAAATACAGGGACCCAGAAGGTGATTTGGTTACTATTACTACCGATGAAGAACTGAAGTGGGCTGAAGCTGCTGCTGAACAACCCGGTTCTCTCAGGCTGTACATAGTAGAAGTTAATCCAGAGCAAGATCCATTCTTTGAGAAGTTTAAAAGGGAAGAGCAAACTGAAAAGGGTCCATCTTGTATTGATGACTGGATTATCCAATTTGCTCAGTTGTTCAAGAACTATGTTGGATTTAATTCTGATGCATATTTGGATCTTCATGAGCTTGGAATGAAGTTCTACACCGAGGCTATGGAGGAGGCAGTTACAAGTGAAGAAGCCCAAGACATCTTCAACACAGCGTCGGATAAGTTCCAGGAGATGGCAGCTCTGGCCTTGTTCAATTGGGGAAATGTTCACATGTCTAGGGCAAGGAAGACGGTGTACTTGACAGAAGATGATTCAGGAAAATCTGTACTTTCACAGGTTGAAAATGCATATGAGTGGGCACAGAAGGAATACTCTAAAGCCGGAGAGAGATATGTAGAAGCACTGAAAATTAAACCTGATTTTTATGAAGGAGTTGTAGCTCTAGGGCAGCAGCAGTTCGAGCAGGCAAAGCTCTCTTGGTATTATGCAATTGCCACCAACGCTGATTTGGAAATTTGGCCTTCTACAGACGTTATTCAGCTTTATAATTGCGCCGAGGACAATATGGAAAAGGGAATGCAGATGTGGGAGGAAGCAGAGAGACAGCGTCTGAATGAAATCTCCAAGGCAAAAAATGTCAATATCATGTTACAGAAATTGGGTTCAGATGGATTGATAAAAGATATAGCGATGGATGAAGCTATAAAGCAGGCTGCAAATATGAGATCTCAGATAAATATATTGTGGGGTACCATGCTTTATGAAAGATCAATTATGGAATATAAACTAGGTCTTCCAGTTTGGCAAGAATGTTTGGAGGCTGCAGTTGAAAAGTTTGAGCTTGCTGGAGCTTCTCCAACAGATTTAGCTGTTATGATAAAGAACCATTGTTCCAATGGTACTGCACTGGAAGGTAAAACAGTCATATTGTTCAAATTTTTGCTGCATTTCCTTCTTATTTTTTCTGGGAAAAAATTATTTAAGATGCTTGACATCTCTGGCTATTTATTGTGATTGCAGGCTTGGGGTTCAATATTGATGAGATAGTACAAGCATGGAACGAAATGTATGAAGCAAAAAAGTGGCAAACTGGTGTTCCCTCTTTCCGACTAGAACCATTACTTCGTAGACGAGCTTCAAAGTTTTATCATGCCCTGGAGCATTCATGAGTGCTTCTGGTTGATTAACTTTTTTGAAGGAAAAACCTCAACACTAACTGCTACATTGCTCGTTATCTGTGCTTCTTATCCAGTTTGGTAAGTAACATGTGTTGGTATTATTTCTCTCATTTTTCTTTTAAGCAATTTTTACTATGTTGAGAGTTGAGTTTAGATGCAATATTTTGATGCAACCTCTTCATAATAGAAGTAGTTGTCACGAATACGTCTTTGAATAATAATAAGCTAGAGCTTGCCACCAAGTAGCAGCCTTGCCTATAAATAGTATTAGCTTGAAATGTAAATAAATGCTTAACATGAAGACGTAATTGGATGAAGCTATATGAGGTGAAAATACAAAATAACTAAGCTTGTTCAAATATTGGTGGATGTAAATGTTCTAGAAATTATGTTTAGTTTTAGGGAATTGTTATTTCTCGCAAGGGAAATTTGATATATTCACAAGGCATTACTTGCATAAATGTGGGTCCCGTTTATTATTTGTGAGGGGAGTCTTGTGAAATTATCAAATTCCCTCGTGGAAACGTCAATTCCCTAATTTTATCTTTTTCAATTTGCAGTCTTACATGTACGGTTGTTGCTTCTTCATTTTTTTGGGCATTTAGGGGGGTGTATTCAATTAAGATTTTTAAAGACTTTTAAAGATTTTAAAAGTTTGTTGTATTCAATCAAGACATTTAAAGAGTTTATAAAAGTTTACTGGTATTCAATTACAACTTTTTTAATGTCTTTAAAAGTTAGGTGGTATTGAATTAAGATTTTGACAAAGTCTATAAAAGTATTTTGGTATTCAAAAAATCATAGATTTTTCAGATTTCTATCAAATAGTAGAGTTTGACACACTTTAGAAGAAGAATTATAACTATCAACCCATATCCAAAGTCTAACCTCATCTCTAAAAACTTCTAAAGACTTCCAAATATTAAACACAAAGGTGGATAAAACTAGTTATTAATTGGACTTTGTCTTTTATTGGGTCAAACTAGTTATTTATTTTATATGGGCTAATAAGTATTAATATGTGATGGATAAATTAATTTGGTAAAATTTGGGCCTTAAAACTAATTGGATTTAATTTATATGTGGATAAAATCATATTATAATAAGAGAATTAACAAGATATATTAATAAGTAAACAAATAACTAAAGACCTAATCTGTCTTGCGGTACGTAATCGAGAAAAGAGGGAAAAGGCACAGTAAATTAGTAAGGGAGAAAGCGGCAGTTCGAAAACTTCCAATACAAAGAGGAAAGAAATTTGTTTAACAAAGGTGAGATAAAATCATGAAACTCTCATATCAATTGTAAAGATTATGTATGTATATATGTTTTAAAGCTTTTGTCTTATTATTAATTATACTGGATGGTTTTCATTGTCATATTATTTTGTGAAAAACATAGTTTGGTATTCCTATGAAAAAGCGTACGCATATGCATAAAGTATATATAGTTCAATGAAAAGTGAGCTTAATTTTTGTGTTGCGTCTGTAGTTTCTAAAGTTTTATTGTTATCCGAGTATCCAAATATATCATGAAATAAGTAGAATAATATGAAGGCTTTCAACATATATAAAATCTCATGCCACAATAATTTAATGAAATAATGAGATTTACTCTAGTTCATGAAAAAAGAGGGAGAGGTTGTACACATGGGCTAATTAACAATTAATATAAGTTGCAAGATATATTAGAAGTATAAAAAAGTTTATCACAGTCTTGATAAAAAGTTTATAAAAGTCTGTTACTTATTTCATGGAGTCTATAAAAGTCATTTTAAAAAAGTCTTTAAAGTCTTTAAAAGTCATTAAAATCCACAAATTCTACAAAAGTCTGTCACTTAAAAAAAGTCTTTAAAAATCTTAATTGAATACACCCCCCTTAAGTAGTTTCTGCCACAAACCGTATGTCTTAGCTTGCTATAGAATGCCTTGGCTTGATATCCTCAATGGATGGGTGATTTAGATAAGACAAAGCTTTTCATGGGTGGTCCTTCATACTCAATCCCATCTGGTAATTGAAACTGTAGTAGATTGTATTAGTTTCACATTAGACATTTTGGGGGGTCATTAGAGAAATCTGATTGGGTATTGTGACGGCATACTACAATGTTAATACATAGTATATATAACTTGAGAAAGCAACATGGCAAAATAAAGCACTATTAGATATGATTGCATTAGTTCATAGAGTATATTTTGCTTTATCAATATGTGGTACAAGCTATATCCAAATTTCGGATAAGCAATTTACCCATATGATTGCATATAATTCCATTGTTGTGTAATCTAGGTAGAGTATATTCAGTACTTGATTGACATTGCAAAACAATTCTGCATTATGCACTAGGATAATACATTGGCCTACTTTACTACTCTTTAGACTAAAATCTACAGCGTGATTTCAGTACAATTTCATTCTTATTTAATATCTCATTATGTCCTTGATTAAACATGACAACTTTCTTCAGGTTTATCATCATCATCTGCTAGCTTCAGCTTCAGCTTCTGCTTCACCTTCACCATCGTACTTGCCAAATCATAGAAGGTCATTACCCATGTTTCATTGATGTGCTGTTTGTAATTATCACAAAGAAAAGGAAAAAATATTGGTCATTCATTTAATTCTTGGGGACAAGATGAGCTACCAGAAATTTTGACTTTTTGATAGTTTCTGTATTTGCCTTCATCACCTCCCCATGTTTCTGATAGCAAACAGAAGAAATTCAGGATTGCGTCTTTTTTGTCCTGCTGTTTTGATTTTACCCATTTTGTTTTCTTTGCGAAAGATTTAATATTTCTCTCTTAGGAACCTTTTAGAGGGGAGTCATATTATTCATTTGTCTTGTTGGGTTGTAATTGGATTTTTTTTTTTTTTTTTTTGCTGCAAGCTCTCTTTTGTAGCTTCCAAAGATATCCTTGATTGGTACCATTGAATATATATATAATTATGTTGTTTTGAGTTGATGAATATTGGTGTTTATTATTTATTTGCTTGCAATTTGAACCTACAAAAGCAGATAACTCTCTTCCATAAATTTAAATCTGCAGCTTATAATACACCTATCATCTGATATATCTATCTTTCTGAGGAGCCTGAATGCTGGTTTTGGTTTCTGAGAGTGGTGTGGGTTGGACTTTCTGCGTCTCGACAGTCCACTTTTTATTTTAAATCTTTACTAATTTATATTTACTGTAATAATATTTTTCTCATTTTTCCCACGTTTTTTTAATAATATAAATTTAAGCAGGATCAACTAAACAAAGTAGCAGATAACACTAAACATAGTTGGTTGATCCACACATTTCATTTACCAAAATACAAATGTACTTCACATCTATATCCTTTTTTAGGGTTAAACATTTCATTGCATTAAATCTTTTCTTCACTTGGATTTCTCCTTTCCTCCGCAACAAACTTCAAATTAATGCTGTATATAAATGGAAATAACCGATGCGTTGAAGATTACAAGTAAAATCTGGAACAACTTTCAACAGTTCCATTGAAGGGAACATACAGGTTCCTCTACATTTTAACAAGGAACTCGCTACAGAAAAAACCTTTTACAAGCAATAGCAAAATGAATTACAGAAGCTAAACCTGGCATTGTGCATCTAAGTAGTTCCAGACACAACAGGATTTTCAAGCTACAAGGTACACTATAAATCATGAAGCTATCACAGAACTGGAAGAGTTTCTTCCTAGACCAAGACCCAATCCTAACGGAACCAACCCTTTCTTACTGTTATTATGGCTACATTGGGAAGAATGTAGATGGCCATGACGGGAATTCGTGTTAGTGTTCACATTGATGACATGGCTATTTCCATTTGTTTGATTAGACTGGTCAGATGACCCATTTTGCACGTTCGAATTTATGGTCATATGCATCATATCAATCCCTTCAGGTTGAGATAATTCTTCCTTGTACTCAACGTCTTCATTATATCCACTGAGCAAGAAATCAGAACAGTTCTTCTTACAGCCATGATCGTATGGGTTTCTGAACCGACCACCTGGTCCTCTAAGGTAGTTATAGCGCATTGCATTGGCTAATTCATTTGTTGTGATATTACGAGAGATCTGTAGACACAAGAAAATAAACAATCAAATTTCTTAAAAAGTTAAGAGCCCTGGCAAACGGCCGGGGCGGGGCGAGAACAGTCCGAGCCAATAGCGGGCCGGGCCAAAATGGCAAGAGTTTTGATGGGCTGATATTGTGAGGTCCGGGTTGACCCGGCCCGGCCCGGCCCGCGGGCTTCTTCCTTTTTTTTTTTGCAAAATTTTACTACACCACTTCAATGATACATTTGTAAATCGAATATATATACTTTTAAGAGTCAAATACTATTATACAAAAGAACACGGTTAGTAAGTACCTACTCCCATTGTTCATTGGAAGCAAGCAAACCATGTTAGTAAATAAATGGGGAATTAAAGAAGCAGCTAAAGCCGACTCCTCCCTCCACCCAATTTTTTGTTGCACGTTATTGTCCTCCTGATTTAATTTGGTTAGCTTTTACCCTGTTTTAGCCTTGTGCTAAAACATCACCCCACTGGCGTCAACTATTTAACTAACAGCTTATTGTTTTTAGGATAAATCAAACAAAAATAAATTCTTAATATTTTTGAATTTTACAAGTGAAAATCTATTTGTGAAACTGAGGGGTATATCACTACTACTACATTGCATTGGCAATTGAAAGGTACAAATGGTATATAAAAAAAACAAATATATATACTTTTAAGAGTCAATTCTGCTTATCTCCATTACCTACATACCTCAATCAATTAAATTTTTTTAAAAAATGGTAGTGCTCATAAATATTATAAATTAGGCACGATTTAGGTTTTACTTTTTAAGAATAGTAAAATTTAAACAAAAGTAAAGAAACAATATATTGAAGATTGCATTAAAACAAAAATGTTGTTGTATAATCAGTTGGTTTGAACTCCGATTTATTTACTTACAAGTTTTGTGTTGAAACATATACCCACAAGTAGCAACATTTTGTTTTTAAAAAAAAATAAGTCGCGGGCCACTCGCGGGCCGGGCCAAAAATGGGTCAGGCCAAAATGGCCCGCATTTTCCTGAGCTGAAATATTGCTGCCCATGTTTCTACGGGCGGGCCGGCCCGACCCGCGGGCTTGGGCCTAAATTGCCAGGTTATGGACTTGAGTGAAAGCCAAGGCAACCTAATTCTAAGAAAGCAATATCTATTTAGCTAAGAAGCATGGATACGGATGCGTCATACGAGATACGAAAATTCACCAAATCCCAAAATATGGGGACTCGGCTGCACGGAGATTCGGCATATATTTAATTATTAAATATTTCAATATTTATGTCTCTAGTATATGATAAAACATTCAACAAAATAGATACTACAAGAGAAAAACAAAAAATATCAAACAGACAATATAACTTTAATATTTAGAAGTCATAAAAAATAATAATAGATAATACATCATTCAGAGAAGGTATGAATGGAATCCATGAGAAGATAGAAAATGAATATGCTAACAATGACGATGAGTCACACTACTAGGATTGGTTGCACACCTAGAGATGAAAAGGATGTGGAAAATTACCCTATATCACAAAAAAGACAACTGTATCCTGGAAGTTGCCTACACTAACTGAGAAAGATGGTTTACATATTTTAGATGGTTAGAACTGTTTTTGCCAAGGAAGCAAAAACGTTAACCATATGCTAGAATGATGACGGTGATGACAAGTTCTTCTAGAATTCCAGCACTCCTGAAACCTACACAAGAGCCTAAACCTTTAGGGTGCTGACATATGCACACCCTAAAGTGATAGTTGCATACCCAAATACAAGATAACCACTAATTTACCCTTAATAAATGAACCCCAATTCACTTGTTTATCACTCTAGTCTAATTTATTAATGGTAAATTAGTCACTTTCTTATGAAAAGGTGTGCAAATATTAATTTAGGGTGTGCATATATCAACACCCAACCTTTATAGGTGCAAGTATATTTTAGGCTACGACTGTTTAATAAAGCTTTTGTTTGACTTCATCTGGAGAATAGTAAAAACTTATGGAGATTCACTCCAAAGAGTTTCTTGGATGATTCCTTTACATCTGAAAGGATAAAGCAACTGCTAAAGTATAACAACTCACAAGAGGTGGCTCCCAAGACTTTAAAGCAAAAATGCTGGCATTAAGGGATTGAACCAAGATCACAACACAAAAAGAACACAAACAAATCATTAAAGAAGTATATATAGTTTTCAATCCATAAAGCCGAACTGCACACAACGGCATCAGAGCACTAGTCATGAGAAAAAATAATCAACAGCTTCGCTAATATAAAAATAAAGATAACAGTTACTAAGGATCTCTACACATAACAACATGGCTAAATCTGGAGAGTGCATACTAAACCTCAGAAATCAACAAACCGAGGTCAAAAGGTCAGCAGTTTCAAACTTTTGATCCAATATGTAGCCTTGTACTACTTGTTAGTTGTGTCACATGATGTGGTCTAACATAGAAGATGTCACTTAATTGTGTATATACGAGAAGAACAGAGTAAACATGCACTGATAGAGAAGTAATTAACAAAATTGTTACAACCGCATAAGCTAAAGGCATACCTGAGAAGCTTGTACAACAGTTAATACTGCCACACCAAAGAAGAGGAAACAATCAAGAATCAGAAATGCTATGGCACCAATGTGCTGATTACCAGCATGGTTCAACCATTCCCCAAAAGAAGATCCTAAGCAATGTGAATTGGAAAAACATTCCTAATGTCGGCGAATCGCGGGTTTGGAACCCTATACAAGGGGCTGGTCTCGATCTCGCTTGATGGTGCCCCTCTCGATGATTGATTGTTGACTCAACATTGATTTCGTGCTTGAGTTGGAGGGCTCTCCCTCCATCCATCGAGTCAAGTAATTCGCTATCGGAAATTTGCACTGGAGCAAATGGATCGGTCAAAACTCCTGCATCATTACAAAGAAATTTTCTATCAGCATGCAAAGCCATAAAATCAAAAAAGGAATACCACACATTTATTTTTCAAAAAATAGCAGGTCTGAAATCTAACATGATTAGGAGGAAAAAAAGAAAAAAAAAAGGGACCTACTTGTAAGAGCAATTCCGCCAGTTATCATCATAGCAAAATTTTCTAATACAAGGAACAAGATGAAATTCCATTTGTTTTTCTGTATGTAGAATTAACAAGAATTTGTCAGAATAACATGATAAGAACACTAAAATGAGATTGGAAAGTTCCTATCAAAGGATAACACGGTATATTGAAATAATACAAAATATGGAAACCCGATCCTCATATACTTGATGTATCCAGGGAAAATACAAGTTGGTCACTGAATCCCAAACAAGCGTATGAACACGTCTGGATTACGTGTTATGGGATATAAATGCATTTGAAGCAGAAAGTTTGTACTTGATGTATAACTTGGGTATGCATAAAGTTGCAGATGAAGTGAAAAATATATGATATCCAATCAGCTCATATATTCTTCGTTGCCTACCTGAACTAATTGATGTCAACTCAAATTTCTAAGGATTAAAGTGAGAACTAAATAACCAAAAATGAAACTCTAAAGGTCACGGACCTTGCCAACACAATTAGATACCCAAGGGCAATGATGGTCAAATTGTTCGACACATCGATCACAGGTGGAACAGTGCTTTGCACGAAGAGGCCGGACTATCTGATGAAACATAAGAATAATTGCATTACAAATCAATCCATGGAAAAAACTACTGAGTATTCACCAGCGTGTGGTACAAGAAGTAGACAGCACCTTGCAAGTTGAGCAGAGCGAAGACCAATTGCCAGCCAGCAAAGCAGGATTCCCTATTTCAATCTTCAACAAAGGTTCCTAGAAAAATATAATCAAGTGAAAACATTTATAAAGATACTTGTCAAAAAACACATTTAGAAAGAATTTAGAACATGCATGTTTCTGTAAGCAAATCACACCGACAAGTACCAATAGGTCTGATATTGACAAATAAAAATGTAGGGAAAAAGCAAAATAGTTTTGAGGACCAAATCCGTCCAAATAATTGCATTACTATTAGCCAAACTACAGATGATCGTAGATATGAAGTTATTCAAGCAAACATAAAAACTAAAATTAAAAACAAAATACTACTTACATCATCCTTCATATTTTGTGGATCATGCACATTCATTCTGATGAAACCTGGATCTTTGCTATTAAAAAAAAAAAAGTCAAAACAGAGAATAATTGTTCCAAAATGCTAACAAATTTGCTTATAAAAAATAACAAATTAAACCATGTGCAGATAAAGTTCTCTATCAATCATCAACTTCAGATTGTTGGTAATAAATTTACTAATTCTGCAAATTAAATATAATTGGTCTAAGTGATAGATATCAATGCTAAAAAAAAAGTAATTGATAACATCAAAGTAAACTATATCCACTATAGGTCACTAATACACACAATAACTAATTTTGACAGCATTAGAATCATGTAACGAGGGAGGAAACTGTAACAAAAGAAATGGTCAACTTAGAGAACAAAGTTGCTAATAAGAACCCTGATTTCTAGAGTATAGAAGAGCACAATATGTTAATAAATTTGAGGGCAGAGAAAGAGTAAAACAGAGTGCGAATGTTAATCATGCAACCATATTTCATTTAAATAGGCAATACATGAAAAAGTCTATACACATATTTCTAAAGACCAGCGTTTCAGCATGCAACTTCAAACCACTTCCACGCACTAAATGCACTCTAACTTCTAGAAAAGGAAAATGAGAAAGATAATAGATTATGATGAGAATACAATGTCTATTACCACTTATAAAAACGAAATAACTAATACTAGTGTAATGCGCAAACCACTTAAAATCATGTTGCCAGCATTACAAAACATCAATCATTCTGAAGTTCCTATAAGTGCGAAAAATTCAATAAGCATACCTGCTACACCTATAGAAGAAAACTAATCCAGAGGTTGCTAAGAACACACCCAACCATGCAAGAAGGCTAAGTCCAGCCGTCAACTTTGGCAGATTTGGAGCTGCAGCCAATATGGAAGATAATCAATTTGCATTCTGCTTCCCAAACACCCCTCCCCAAAACCCCTTCTCTCAGCCCCTCTTTGCTATAAAAGACAGAAATTTCCCAATTTAAGAGGTCATACCCATGATGACTGAATGAACATACGTCACAAGTAGCAGGAAGATCATAAACCAAAGTACTGGTGCAAGTCCTAATTTCGTAAGTTGTCCAAGGCGACTGTTTCCGTCCAAACGTTTGTCAAGCAACCTCCTCGCATTACCCTGCAGAACCAAATTTGTCAAATAACATAAAACACCAAGGATGATCGTAAGAAATACAAAATAGAGCCAACCCAATGAAGGGAATACTACACATGAAAAGTGTTGCTAGAAAAAGTAGTGTAAAAAATACAACTTTGGTGGCAACAACTAAAAAAAAATAATTGTTATTTGTGGTCAACATTTATTATTAGAACAGAATAATAATCATGATTGGCGGATCTTTCCCTCTGATAATAGTTCTGCTTTATATGCATCAACTCTAGATTTTTCCAGTACTAAATTACTAGTATCCAAAGATAGAAACAGTATACTCTCACATATTCAATTCAAGTTTTTGAAAATCTTGAATTAGCAAATTAGTATAGCTGCAAGGAATAGGAAACATCACTTCAATAATCACTAAGCAGAGTATTTACAAAAATGAGTAGGAGTAAAGGAAATCACATTAAAGTTTGGAAAATTGATACCCAAGAAAAAAGGTAGTGAGATGTGTAATATATCTATATAACAAATTTCTGTTGTCATATTGCTTCATAGAATAAATATAGCATTTTTTTCCTCTTTTTTTTTTGAAAAATGTAAATATATCCACATTGTGAGATAAACTAATGTGGACAAAAAAACTTTACATGGTATGGTGTTAATCGTTTTATGGATCATTGAGCTCTTTTTAAGTTCTACAAACCAGTAACCTTATCTAGAATATTGCAAACAGAAGTTATCCAGTAGAGTACAATTGTAGTTTTGAATTCACCTTTCAGTCAATGGATGAAGCTGGAACTAAAACAACATAAGATATAATCATATAAAGGATAACTATATATAACATTGTTGCTGACTCTTCAAACACTGCAAATATGTCAAAAGCCACATGCACTAAATCAAACACAACAGACAGGAGTAACCATGATTTCAGTCCAAAATCAACCAATTCCCTTCCATTGCATGATCTGATGCAACAATCAATAGTTACCACTTACCAGTTCAGTGCAACACAGGACTGCCGACAAATTGGTTAATATTACCTTTACAACATTCTCCTTGTGGTATTTGCGTGATATCAAACATCTACCTGTGCTAATTATGAATATGTATCATAGCTAATTTAGCTATAATACATATAACAACATAAAAATGCATATGGAATGGTCCAGATCTATTCGCCACAAAATGATTCCGAAAAGATAAAAACAACAGGTAGCACCACACCCTAGTTCCTAGACGACAAATGAACATGTTACATAGCACTGTAGAAACTAGAACGTGGGAAAGTACAAACACATCCTTAGAGTGTGGTTAAGAAGGAAAACAAAATCAATACAGAGAACTTTCTCACAAAAAACACTAAATTTTATAAGGGCAAATGCAATTGGGTATGTACAATTTCCATAGGAAATCAGAATTCTTAACACAGGAACACCCTAGGATAAAGGAAGCCTCTTACAGACAATTAGGATAAAAGGATGAAACCATACATAAATTAATAAAGACAGATGAACAATATCATCAGGAAACCAAGAGTATAAAGAAAATACTTAACAGCTATTTTCATTCAAAATTTCAAACCAGTACTTATATAAATGTCATTTTGTGATTTATGACCGAAAGTAAAACAGAAACATCATTTCCTTTGTTATCATCGTGTTTTAAAAGTGATAACAATGACCTTTGAACTTTCTCCTAAAAAAAATATTTCCAAACCAATTCACGTACTTACTAAGGAATACCTACAAGGAAAAAGGCAACTTGTTTGTGATTCTTATCCGAAGCAAGCTGTGCAGGTGTAAGGCCAGTGTTATCAGTCACGACCAAATCATCCTTCTTTCCAGCCTGCACCAATACTGTGCATGCTTCTATATTCCCCCTAATAGAAGCCCAATGGAGAGGGGTACAGCCTAACATTACAAAGTAGAATATTTGTAAAATCCAGTCTCTTTATGTCACTTGCTCTTAATTATACAATTCAGTTATAAAACTTCCAAACAAGAAGAAAACATAAAGACTGAGCATGAATATTTACCCTCTTTGTCCTGGCGTCCTCTATATGCGTCCAAAAATAAAAGAAGGCGTATACAATCTGCAAAGCCTTTATATGCAGCCCTACAGTTTTTTTTAAATATCCATTATCACTATCAAGCACAACGTTACTTAACATAAGGAAAAAGTCAAATGAAAAAGTCATTAGTTAAATAAAATAAATAATGGTTACTTTCAGGAGCTAACTTGTTCATGTCATGCAAATGCACACATAAAACATTCCCAAGGAAAACAAAAATTATACGTCCTGATAGACACATAATTCATACATTTTATTATCCCTAATTTTGTCTTTTAAATTATATTAGTTTATTAAATTAATATGTTTTATTTTATTTTGTAGGATTTAATATTTTGTTGCAATAAAGTCAAAATCTTGGTGATCAATCAGTATTTAATGCTCCTATTCATGGAAGAAAAGAGACAAGAAGAATCCTACAACGAGAAGGAAGGAGGTGGAACAATATTGGATTTATCATGTTTATCTTGGTGAATAAGGAAAAGATAATTGTTCCAACTTTTAAAGATAGAAAAGGACTCTTGGGATATTATCATGTAGAGATTGAAGCCAAGAAAAAAAGAAGAGGATAAAAAGGAACAAAAAAGACCAAGTTCAATGAATCTAAATATTAAGACACAAACTTATTTTTCCTATAAATAGGTCTTTTGTTTTAGAGAGAGGGAAGAATATTGTATTAGGTTAGGTTAGGAGTAAGAATAAATTACTTCTTCATTGTACATTCGTTGGATGATCGTTAATTAAAGGGAGTTTTCTTATTTATTTTTAATCTTCTTCTCTTCTTTATTTTAGTTAGTTTATTTATTTTCATGCCTAGTTAATTTTTATATCTAGGATGAAGATGAAATTAAATAATTATGCATGATAATATTTTTCATCTCTTCTATTATTTATGCGTTTATGGTTAATTGATTTCGCTCTTCATGTTTCTTTATTGAAATACCTTCGTTTTATAGTTCTTAAGTGATTTTAAAGTAATTAAGAGGTTTTGATAGATTATTGTTAAGATATGAGTTTTTCATAATTCATGCTTGCTCGAATAAGTTTGGATGGGTTATTGTTAATCCTTAAATTTCCAATCTATGCTTGCCCACGTTAATTGTAAAATTACTAAATTAAAGGGAAGGGAGATCAAAATCATAGTTATGTTATAAAAATAAAAGAGATTAGATTATTTATTATGTTTATTGTTTAATGGATTCGAATTCCTAAATTGTGTCATTATTATTAGTTAGTTTAATTATAGTTAATTAATTCACAATCATTATTTCTAATACGCCTAAAATAAATATTAAGGATACATTAAAATTAATCTAGTCTTTGTGGTTCGACCTTGTCAGTTCTTCAATTTGACATTGTGCACTTGCAGTTACATAATTTTAACACATCACATCCTCTGGTTGTATAATAACAACAAGACAAATAAATTATGTCCCTATAATAACGAAGATGTACCTTTCCATCCCCATGAAACAAGCCAAAATTGATATTTTAAACTTAGGGGCACTATTAGTACTAGTTAAGCATACCAAAAATATAACACGGGACATGAAATTGGCACAGACGTTACTATGGAGACACTGTGCTAGCAAAGAAAAAAAATACTCCTTTCGTTCCAAATAACAAGATCAATTTTTTAAAGTCAATTTGATATATTTTCAAACTCAAAATTGAAGTAATATTTTTTAGATAGTATACAATATTCATCATTGTATACTTCAAAATTAAAGGAATCCATGTCAATTTTGAGTTAAGTTGACTTCAAAAAACCAATAATGATCTTATATTTTGGAATGGATGAAGTATTACTTATCAAAAAGGAAAAAAAAAAGATAAACAAGTGTTTTCGTTTAATGCGCAAATCTGATATCATGTGGCAGTAAGGTAGAATTCGTAGTTTTTCAGAACTGAAAAAGTTCTTGATAAATTGGCATCTAGTCCCTCCGTCCTCAAAAGAATGAGCAAAGTACAATTTGCACACATATTAAGAAAAGTACAAGTAGAGAAAAAAGAAAAATGTTTCAAATTTTTCCTTAGTGGCCCCACAAGATTATATAAAGTGATGAGTACTTTTATATTTTTATACTAATAGGCCCTACTAAGGTGGTGTATGATTACATCTTAATGCATCTTAACATTCTGCCTCTTAATGCATCTTAAGAGTCACATATTCGTATTAAGAGGTCCTTTAAATAGCTTAGACTAATATTTGTATCTTAACTATTTAGATGATCTCATAATACAAAGATGTATGTTGTTAAGATGCATTAAGAGGTGAGCTGTTAAGATGCATTAAGATGCAATCAAACAACACCTAAATGACATATTTAACTTCATTATATGTATTTTATCTCATCCTTTTGGGAAAAAAAATTGTACCTTTAGTCATCCCTTTGGGGACGGAGGGAGTATTATATAGACATAGAAATAGCAAAGAATACGTGCATATTTCATAACATAGAAACATAATTACAATAACTTACTTTGGCTATGCAAACTATCTTTTAGTTTCTTTTTTCAAACCCACTCACACATGGTTACAGAAGTCAATTAACGAAAAGTATACCAAAAAGTATAGTCCTCGTGTCCAAAATTAAAATATTTATACTGAATTGAGGAGGGATAGAAATTGGTGGCACAAATATGAAGTGTGTAGCGACAGTCACCAAAATTTGTAGTTTAGTATTCCTAGCAATGTTTGTGAGTTTCAAATCACATAGCAAATCGGAAGGAATTGGTACATTGAAGGGTGACAGTAAGATAAAATAAATGTTCAAATGACCCGCACAACATAGGATGACCATCATGAATTCTATACCAAATATTTGAAAGAAACAACAATTTTAACACATTTACAAACTTAATATGAAACATGAATAATGATGAATAGATTCATCCATCACCATCACAAATAAAAACAATATCACAGTTTATCGCTACGGAGATCTATTTTTCAAATGTAAGGTTACAATATAAAAGTACCAATGTAAAGGGCTTCTTCCATCGTTATCTGGAACATCAGGATCTGCATTCCACTTTGTAACAATGTGATAAAGGAACGCTGTCTGACAGTATTGAGCCGCAACATGTGTTGTCTGCAAACAAGTGATGATAAATATCTACGCAGCTTTCACAAATTTTGCCATCAAAATATATCCATTAAAATTTTTTGATATTATAAATTTACCCATGATAAGTATCATGATGCAAGCTACTACCACGCTAGTATTATGGCTAGAGAGGTAAAATTTCTGGACCTTGTATGACTGTGTTTAGCCTGACAACATCAAGTATTTAGGTAGGAGAGTTTGTAACACACCAGTCTCACATCACGTAACATGTAGAATACATGGATGTGTAAATAAGAACTCAAGCTGCTATCATTAATGACATTTTGGGTGTGCCTGTGATGGGCTAAGATTACTCAAGAAGATATTATTGAGATAGCGCATCGAGTCTTATTATAATATGTACAAACTAGACACGTGTTTCAATCAGTAGAAACTAGACACGTGTTAGTTGTAAGGTAAAGAACATAAACCATCACCACAAACAAAGAAACTACATAAACAAACTTCTTCTCATAACACGTTGAAATCAACAATATATGGGCATCGAAATTCGAAACTACACGGCTCATAACACGTTGAAATCAACAATATATAGGCATCGAAACTACGAGGCTCTGAGAAGCCAATTTGACCACTCGCTACATTAGATATAGAAAACTGTATCAACTTATTGTCTATGAGATTTTAGTAACTGGCCCTACCTAGTATTAGTTGAAACGTGGTTCATATCGGTACGCGGTACGAATATGCAGAATGCTACATAACTAAAATGCGGTATGCTAGGGTATCTTTATATAAGATCTTATAAGTAGGAAGTCTCCTAGAATTTAAATGTAATAAACCTAACTTTTATTGAAAATTTTTATTTTAATCAACAAGTTAATTGTTTTAGAAATAATTTTAGTACAAACATAATTTTAGAGCATCCAATACAAATTTATAATATTGATATTTGTGCAATTATAGATAAAACAATAAAGAAATTTTTCGGTATACTAAATTTAGAGCACTGGTACATAGTAATACCATGTTTGGATACGCAAGTACCAATACGCGATTCGCTTAGTCAATTAGAGTATTTAGTAACTTTGGCCCTACCCTTGCTTTGGATAAGTGCACTGCAGTAACTACCTTATTAAATATGTATTTAAAATTATCAGTCCAGTTCACCATCTTGGTCACTTTATAAGAGACTGAATTGATGCTGGGTTTAAATTAATATTAAATGCCTTTGCTCGTAAACCTACATTAATACATCATACACTTAAACCGAAACTGAACCTAAAATGCTCTATGTATCTTCAGTTCCAGCATTGAAACATCAGAAATATGAGTAATACTCACTTCATACAAATTGCAAATTTGGTTGAAGACCCCAAATGGTAGCTATACCAAGCGGGACGAACTAGTGTTGCTGCTTGCTATTAACACCCTTCAAAGAAGGCAAACTATATACTTGTACGTCTGCCTATTAAAATGTGGATTAAAGATTGAGCCATGCCACTAAAAGAATCTTTAAGAATGAAGAATGCGACTAAAGAACAAATATCAACCTTATAACCATACATATCAGCAGCATTAACGCGAGCACCCTCTTGGAGCAAGAGCTCTGCAACCTGAACGGCTCCCCGCACTGCACTCCAGTGTAATGCCGTTTGCCCAGTATGATCTGCAGCATTCACATCTCCCCCATGCTGCAACATGAATTTAACCCAAATACTATTTGTAATATAGATAATGCTAAAAAAATCACTCCATCATAATCTGTTTATAACCCAAAACAGAAAAAAAGTTGAACAGCCTTAACTTGGTTACTTCTCTTTCTTGAAGTACACATATCTCCAATAGCAAATTTGACAAGTTTTATTCATGTATTCTTAGCTCAAAAACAACTTTCATTGACTATAGGGACAGACTACAGAGAAATAGGGTTATAATCATTGTGTATGAAAATGTGCATAGTAAGTTCCACTATAGTACATTAAACAAAGTCAACTGAAGCACAAAATGCACATCCAAAAAATGAAAATGAAATATTTACAGCTCAAGCAAAAGCTCTCATAGAAAAACATTAGTATATATGGAGAAAGAAATGATTCGGATAAAATAACCTCTATGATATACTGAGCAGCAGCAGAACGGTTGTTAAGTGAAGCCCACTGCAAGGCATAGTAGCCAAGGCCATCGGGATCAGTTACTGAGCAACCCTCGGTTTCCGCCAATCTCTGCAACTTCTCCATATCCCCATAAGCCGCCGCCGTAAACACATCGTTCCTCAAATTATCTTCCTCTACACCTCCTCCGATCGCCGACGTCGTCGTCGCCACATCATCTCTCGATTCCACCTCTTCAACGACCTCGATCTCCGATGACATTTTTCCAATTATTACAACAACAAAAATAAAATTATAATAATATAAAAACCCTTTTTCCTTGGATGTGTAAATTTGAGTTTGGTATTTGACTAACAATGTATGTATGTATATGTATTTGAAATCGGAGATTCTAGGGTTTTCTCGGAAGGAAATGAAGACGGGAGGGAGAGAAAGAAAGAACGGTGAGTCCGTGTTGACTCGGTCGGATTAAGGTCTCTGAAGAAACAACATAAACCAGTCAGACAACCAAAGTACTTGCCGTATTGAATTAAAATAAGGGTTAAGTTCAGATGACCACCCGGGGTTTGGGCGGTTTTCCATTTAACCACCTATTGTCAGTAAAGTTATATTTAGACTCCTCATTTTTTGAATTAAAGTGAAAACGTCATATTTTTCATCCAAGTTAACTGTGCGTGTACGTCAGACGCTAAAAACGTGTGAACAGAGGATGTAAATGTCAAAAAAGATTGGTAAATGTCTTAAATGGCCCCTTCTTCTTCCAACGGCTGAAATTAACTTCAGAACTCATCCTCCATTATTTATCAAAACATTAAACACCCAAACTGAAAAGAAGAGAGAAATACACAGAAATCTCTCATTAGAACATATATCCTCCTCCCATTTAAATATTGAACACAGATATCTAATTAGATCATATATCCGGCCTTCAGATGGAACAAAACTCTTATTAGACACCCAACTATCCGATTCATCCGATCCCTGCCTCCGCGGCTCATCAGAACCCCTAGAATTACTATTATTACTACCCCACCTGCTTGAATCGGAATTATTACCGTAGGATCTGAACCCGCCGCCGAGTTTGTTCCGTAAGCTTGGCTTCCCTTGCCTTAGACGGGTCGTATGTTTTGAACTCGGATAGGGAAAAGGTCTGGGCTTTCTTTTTTCTTGGTCTTGGTCGAGGCGACGATGGAGAGGGAAGGGAAATCAGCAAGCGGTGCCGCCGCGGAGTGGTTGATCTCGCCGGCGGCGGCGGCGGTTTCATCCTTGTTGTGCTAGTGAAGGAGTTCTTCTTCGTGCTGTTCTGAATCCAAAGCCCAAGCGCCTGCTTTAGCACATACCCCACTCGTCACAGTTGCCGCCATGTTTGCCATGTAAAAATTTCTCTCTCTAAAAAACTTTGTGTTTAGTCTCTGTAGAAGATAGCGCGGAGCAGAGAAGGAAGATAGATAGGGGAAGATATTGAAATTTGCAGAGAGAAATCGAAGCGTGAGTCTTACTTCCCCATCCCCGTCTCCGTAAAGTGAGCTCACCGTAGCATTTTTGGCCACAAGGTTTGATGGCTACAAGCTTATCAGCCTATCCATCTTAATTTAATTTTCTATATAGCTTCTGCGATTGGAAAGTAGTAGCAGTAGTAGTATGTTTTTTTCTTGGTGGGAAATGAAGGGAATGGAAAACCCATGAAGAGAATTAACAAGGAAATGGGCACAAATACTCTGTTTTGGGCTATTCAATTGGTATTAGATTTTATTTGCTCTTATTTTGGGCATCCCTTAAATATTCTGATTGGAAGATTTAGCAATAATTGGGGAAAGTTAGGGATGATACTGCAGGCAGAAAGTCAGGGATGGGCAAGAAGAGGTTGATCACTTGCTAACCTCAATTTGTAAGTCATATTCGTGGCATGAATAATTGTTTTGTTTAAAGATTGAAATTTAGTAGAGGTTGTGAAATGTATCTATATTCCATTAAGGTGGAATTTCTGAAATCTGAACTTTGGTTAAAAGCAGATTTCAAATTTCATAGTTGAAATAATTGAATTTTAACTTTTAGACTTTTTGATTCGGGTTTCTCTGTTGGTTTTATATCTACTTAGAATCTTAAACATCAATTTGACCTCCTCTCCCTGTTGATTTGATATTCAGCATATTATAGAAATAGGGGGGAAGAGAGAGAGAGAGAGAGTCAGTGTAAAATCAAAAGCTTGATTTTGATTCTTGGGATCTGAAGTTATAGAGGTTAATTAAGTCTTTAGCCAAATAAAGTAACGGAGTTAAGACGGAAAGCACTTTTTCACTTCAACTCAAAAAGTGGAGAGTCTAAATGTAGCTTTACTGACTACAGGTGGTTAAGTGGAAAACCGCCCAAACCCCAGGTGGTCATCTGAACTTAACCCTTAAAATAATGCTACTATCATAATACATCATACTACTGGGCTCCACATGTCAGTCAACGACCCGTGTATGTAAACATTTTATGAATTTTTTTTTTATGTGATACTAGCATTATTTTTTAAATTATGAATAATCTTTAGAGACATTAAATTATTTTATAAACGTTTCTAAAATCATGATGTGACGTATTAAATCTCAACATATTGTGTGGTAGAAAGCTACATTGAAATAATTTGTTCATCAATATGTTGAGATGGAGTATGTTACATCAACAATTTATAAAATATTTATAAAATAATTTGTGTTTGTAGCATTACTCTTAAATTATAATGAATACTCCCATTTTTATTTTATTTTTGAATAAAATACGTTGACACCCTTGTAGTGACTAAATTATAAATTTGACCCTTCTGTTTATCATAGTTTTGCTAAATTGTTTCTTAATTTTTTTTTAACATAATTATTTCTCATAGATGCGTTAATCATGCAAAGGTGTTCCTCCAATGTTTCATAAAAAAAAATTTAGCACAATTATTTTTCATAAATGCATTAATCATACAAATGTCTTTCTTCAATTTTATTAACCTATTAAAATTGATTTTCTCTCTCATTTCCCCTCATTTTTTTTATTTTTTATTTTTAAAAATTGTGTAAAAAGTATACTTTTCTTTTTTATTTATTTATTTTTATATTATCATTTTGAATTCAATATGAAATATCTCTAAATTCAAAACTAGTATAAATTAATTAATTTTAGACAATATAATTTCCAAAATAATAAACCTTACTATTTTTTTATTTTATTTAAATGATACTAATAACTGTATGATTTATTTTAAAATTTAATATATCTCAAATTGATTTAAACAAATCAAACTTGATCCTATATTTTGAATAAAAAATATAAATATAAAAATATTTTCAAAATTTTCATCATACAATTTATTATTAAAAGTTAAACTCAATATTTTTAAAGACAAACAAATAAATTTTAAAAAATATTGAGTTTAACTTTTAGTAGTCGTATAATGGAAATTTTGAAAATATTTTTGAATTTATATTTTTTTCAAAATATAGGATCAATTTGAGATATATTTTGTGACACCCCAAAATAGGTATACATTGTAAGACCCCAACTTATTATAAATAAAATTAAATTTTTTCTATTCATTTTTCTAAATTAATAAGGTGTTAATTTGATATAATGCTTTGATTATGGATGAAATGTACAAATTTTGCAAAATAAGCAGTGGTTATAAAATATTCATTTACATTTAATATTCGTTTAGTTGTAGAATATTCTCATTGTCGAGAATATTAAATGCATAATGGCAAGATGAATTTGTTCAGCCCATGTAAAAAACGGTTGGATGAAGAGAAACGACAAAGTATGAGTTTTTATAAATAACAGCGTTGTAAAATCCCAAATTTTAGGAATAAAGATTTAAATTTCTCGATTTTTTTTTTGAATATTATGGTGTGGATTTAATATAATGTTATAGTTGTGGGTAATATTTATAAATTTTGCAAAAGTATCGAAATTGTTATATTATTCGATTGGTGGGAATATTAACATGTGAGGAATATTAAATGCACACAATCATCGTTAGTGGGCCCTACAAATGTAATTATTATCGGATTGAGAAAACGAAAAATATTTTTATGAAAATAACGACGAAAGTTTCACGAATTATCTTGTTGAACTACTACTGGTAGTAAAAGAAATCTGATGTCTGGCGTGGTTGCGTAATAAGAAAGACACGGTATTGATTATTGATCTTTATGTGAGAAAGTCACCCGGTTTTGTTCAATTATTCTTCTGATGAATACGACAAGCGTAGTATCTCACGTTATTTGATTCAATTATTATTGATTGTTATATATATATATATATATATATATATATATATATATAAATCTTGCTTTTATTAAGATTATTAATGTAATAAAACGGAAAAACTTTTATATAAAAAATGTAATAATCTTTTATAAAGTTATTATTTTTTTATTAAATTTAATAGTAAAATCTTTTTATATAAAATAGAATCTTTTATAAAGTTATACTATTTTATTGAAAATAATTAGTTTATATTATATTTTATTATCGTAGTATTTGCGTAGTCACTTTCCATAAATAGTGTTTGTATAGTAAAATCTTTTTAAAGTTATTCATTTTATTAGATTATAAATAGAATATATTATATTTTATTGTAAACCAATCTGAATAGTCTGTTTAAAAGTAAATCGATCCTGATGCTTCAATGGATTAGTTCTTATTCGATCCATTCTTACATAAATAGAAATTCAATCTTCATTATTTCTTATGAATTCACCAAACTACAGAGAAAACTATAGAGAGAATTATTCTTCATAATCTTGGCGTATTTCTTTAAGCGTTTAAGAAAACTTTTCGAAGCGTGAGTCAAGTTTCTTGAAGATATATCCGTACTCTCTAGTCGAGATCTTCTTCTTTATAAGGTAAGGGGTATTATTCTTTCGTATTCATAAAGAAATTATTTCTTTTCAATACTGTAAGAGTTGTTATTCCATTCTTTATTATTATGTTGGAATAACTTGTTTATCAAGATCTGCATCGTGGTGAAATTCTTCTATTATTCCATCCTTTGTTATTCCATTGGAATAACTTGTTTATCCAAAATCTGCATACACTGGGTGAAATTCTTTTATTATTTAGTTCTTTATTATTACGCTTTAATATCGTATACACGATTTTTCGCCGGACGCAGGTTCCGTCTTTATTATTCTATTGGAATATCTTATTCAGACGCTTTTCTGCCGGACCGCAGTTAAAAGTCTTTATTATTCTGTTGAAATATCCTCGTCTATCGTTTCTACGCCGGACTGGTTCCGTTATTTATTATTACATTGGAATAACCATCTACATCTGAAGTACTAATTTACATTGTTATTCCATTCTTTATTATTCATTGGAATATCTTGTGGTCAGATTCACGACCGATCTGGTTCAGATTATTTATTGTTACATTGGAATAACTTGCCTACATCTGTCAAAGACGCGTGCGTGGTGATTTCTTTTTATTATTCATTCTTTATTATACTCATTGGTTAAAGTTTTGACTTTTATACTCCAATGAAATTAGTGGAATATCCTCGATATTTAAGGCTTACATCCAAAGATCTTTTTTCATGAAATATTCTTCCGAAGCGTTCTTGAAATTTACTCTCTCTGAAAAGTGTCGTGTTGATAATTTGGACGTTATTAGCTCTGGATAAATTAATTCTTGAACTTGTTTTATTGAATTCTTATATCATTGTCATCATCCTCATGTTTATATTTTATTGAAAGTCATCCGCATGGCGCATAGTGTCGTAGATGGAATTGGTATGATTATGATCGAGGGATTATTCGGTATAATCGTGGCCAGTAATGTTACAAATGATGTGGTAAAAGTCCTCATTGGCCCTTAAGTGCGTTGATGGGCCGGTTGTTGGCATGATCGTGGCCGTTATCATTGAATCTGTGAAATATCCTCTTGGCCAGAGTGCATGAATAATTTGTGGTTGTGATCTTTATGAATATCCTCGTCATCAGTAGTGCGAGGGATGATGTGATTATTTATTAAAATTTGAGTCAACCGATAAAAGTGATGAAAAACCTTTTAATTCATAAAAAAGATAGTAGACTTTATTCTCTACTTGACTTTTTTAATGGATTAACTTGTTCATTACGATTAAACTTGATGTCTATTGTATTTTATCGGTTTAACATTGTTGAAACTAATGATAATTTATTCTGCATTATCTTGAGTATAATATTTCTTCTTGCCAGTTGAGCTCACCCTTTTTTTTCATTGTTCTCTTGAAAATGAGAACGTGGCAAGACTAATCGGGAGCGGAGTGACGGTCAGATGATAAGTATTAGTAGTCCTCACTATTACATTAAATAGTGTGATGATAAATGTAATGAGGACTCCTTTGAGTGTGGATATTGTACAGATGACAATATTCTTATTAAAACTCTCGATTTATGTTTTTTATTAATTATTTTCTGCGGCAATTTGTATTATTAAGTTGTATTTGAATTTTGTACCAATGTATTTGGCGACTTCAAGATTGGTGATATATACCTATTTTTGGGGCGTCATGATTTATATCAAAGCTTGGGGATATGATCCCCATTTGAGATGTGAGACAAAAACTAGGAGGCGGAGAGGCAGAATTCTTCGCTAGTATGACCTACACCTAAGTTTATTTGGTATTTAATTGGTCGGTCGAGTATAGGGATAATATGTGATATGTTAATTAACCCTTATTTTGTGACAGTGTTAAATTTGGGGAGTTATCCCGGTTTGCATCTCTCATTTGGTCGACAATGAGGAGCGAATGACGCGAATGTTTCTAAGAGGTTTGAAACCCAATATACGTCGAATACCAAATTTCTTACAAACTTTGTTTATATTCGGATGTTGTAAATAGGGCTCGATTATTGAGTGCGATAATGAGTCGGCCTGAACCAAAAGCGAACGACCAACAACACGATAATAATCGTCTAGTGGTAGTATGATCATCGAAACAATGATAACCATCACGGGGAAATTATCATGCCAATGAATGGTAACCACTTCGATGGTAATCATGGCGAAGATAATAGAAGTGGAAATTTTAAGAAGAAAGGTTCAATAATGATGAAAAGACAAAGAAGACCAAAGACCCGTTTCAAAAGAAGAAGAACGACCCGGCGGTCGTATGTTTCAAATCTGATGAGGTACACATCCGTCCAAACTGTACGCAACAATCCAAAGCGTGTTTTAATTGCGGAAGAGAAGGTCATTTATCTCGATTTTGTCGTATAGTGAAGTCAAGTCCAGTTGGGACGATGGCACCAAAGGTGGATACGGAAAAAAAAAAAACAAAGTCGGTGGTTTCAGGAAGATCGTTTTTCGTGACTTCTCAAAAAGAGAGTAACCCGAACGAAGTTAGCATGGGTTAGTTAATTATAATTTTTTGCGAAGTATATACCTTATTAGATACCGGTTCTACCTATTCTTTTATCCCTCTTGCTTGCGTTTAACGTTTAAATTTGACTCCGGAGAAGTTAGACTTTGACTTATCTGTTGAAACTCCGTTAGGAGAAACCTTCATTACCTCCACTATTTATAAATCTTGTTTGATTTAAATCAACACTTTCACGTTACCTGTCGATCTTATCTCTTTGAAAATACTTGCCTTTGATGTGATTTTAGGAATCGATTGGTTAACTACTCATCATACTTTTTGTAAGGTTGTTAGCTTTCATACTCCTAACCAACCTGTTATGCGAATTCAAAGTAACCAAACCACTAATGTCAATCATTGTCATATCAAGCCATAAGTAAAGAGCCCGATCCTTTCGTTGTTGACTTCCTTGTGTGGAATGCACCGAAGCCAAACTTTCTGTAGACGACATCGTGAATGAAGATGGAAAGTTGTTAGGTATCAATGTGACGTATTATCCAAGTCTTGGATGAGGGTCACAGTTTTGAATGATATTGCTATCATTAATAAATTTCCTGACGTATTCATGAAGACTTCCTAGCCTATCCCTAGAGCGTGAAATCGAATTTTGTACTGAAATATTTCGATTATTCCATCATTTGTTATTCTGTTGGAATAACCTATTTATGCGAAGTACCGCATACATGGTGAAATTCTTCTATTTTTCTGTTCTTTATTATTTTGTCGGAATATCTTGTCTATGCGTTTTACGCCAGACCTAGTTCCGTCTTTATTATTCTGTTGGAATATCATGTATACATGCGTTTTACGCCGACCGTTTCGCTCTTTATTATTCTCGTTGAAATATCCTGTCTACATGCGTTTCTGGCGAACTGGATTCTGTTATTTATTATACATTGGAATAACTCACATCTGAAGTATCGCATGCGTGGTGATTTCTGTTGTTATTCCATTCTTTATTATTACATTGAAATATCTTGTCGGTGCGTATTACGTTTGACACAGGTTCCGTTATTTATTGTTCATTGGAATAACTTTAATCATGCAAGCACCGCATGCATGGTGATTTCTTTTGTTATTCCATTCTTTATTATACTCGGTTGGTTAAAGTTTTGACTTTTATACTCCATGAAATTAGTGGAATATCCTTGATATTTCAAGGCTTCATCCAAAGATCTTTTCATAGAAATATTCTTCCGAGCATTCTAGAATTTTACTCTACAAAGAAGTATCTTGTTGACAATTTGGGCGTTATTAGCTCTGGATAAATTAATTCTTGAACTTGTTTTATTGAATTCTTATATCATTGTCATCATCCTCATGTTTATATTTTATTGAAAGTCATCTCAGTGGCACATAGTGCATAGATGGACTTGGTATGATTTTGACCGAGGATTATTCTAATATAATCATGGTATCGTAATGTTACAAATGATGTGGTAAAAGTCCTCATTGGCCGTAGTACATTGATGGGCGATTATTGGTATGATCATGACCATTGATGAATACTACGAATATCCTTTTCCGTAGTCATGGATAATTTGTGGTTGTGATACTTATGAATATCCTTGGTAGTAGTGCGAGGATGATGTGGATTATTTATTAAAATTTGAGTCTCACGATAAAAGTGATGAAAAACCTTTTAAATCATAAAAGATAGTAGACTTTATTCTCTACTTGACTCTTTTAATGGATTGTTTGTTCATTGCAGTTAAACTTGATGTATATTGTATTTTATCGGTTTAACATTGTTTGAAGACTAATGATAATTTATTCTCGCATTATCTTAGTCATAATATTTCTTCTTGGGCTAGTTGAGCTCACCCTTTCCTTCACCGTATTCTTGAAATGAGAGCGTAGTCGGGAAACAGAGCAGATGACGGATCCGGATAATAGTATTAGTAGTCCTCACTATTTTGTTAAATAGTGTGAAAATAAATGTAATGAGGACTCCTTTGAGTGTGGATATTTTCTAGATGACAATATTCTTATTAAAACTCTTAGTTTATGTTTTGTCTTATTTTACACGACAACTGTATTATTAAGTTGTATTTGAATTTTGTACCATGTATTTGGCGACTCAAGATGGGTGATGTATACCTATTTTTGGGGGCGTCATAGGCGTAGTTATTCACAATTAACAATTTGTTGAAATATCCGTGGTTAAAATACGAATATGCGTGGTGTACAAGAAAGGCACTCTAAGGTATTGCATGATATTTTTGAATTATTGATCCTTACGTAAAGAAGACACTACTCAATAATTGTTACGATAATTCTTTATTCAATATTTTATTTTATTGATTCAATAATTCTTTGCGTTGATATTTTATATTATTGTTGTTTCAATAATTGTCATTTGCGACATATTTCTCATTATCATATCAATAATTCATATTATTTGAATAATATTATTAGATAGCATTATTAGCAATGTCTAGAAAGTTACGTACAAGGAGATGTTTGGTCACCTAATCATACCAAGATGAGAAAAATCCTTATTGAAAGCCCTCTTTTCTGAAACTACCGGTTTGTATATAATTGTGATTCTAATATTATTTGTGAATAATTAATTATTAATTTATATGATAAGAAAATATTTATTTAATGTGGATATAAATGATGGATTTATTTATGTGGTTATAAATAAAGGAATTAATGTGAGTGTTTTATTAGTATTTTTGTCGGAATGGAGGTATTAAAAATTAAACGAGTGTTCTTGACATATATCATGGAGTTATAATTTTAATCCGAATAGTTGATCGTTGTGATTTTTGGATGTTATACATATATAAGTTGAGTATATGTCCACAAATTTTGAACCGTTAAAATGAATGTATGATTTGTTATGAATTTTAAAAGGTAGCTAATTCGGAAATTATGTTATAAATGATTTTTGGTGGAAATTTCTAGAATTGGTGGGTCCCACTTTTGGTTGGTGAGAAATGTGCTTAAATTGAATTTCAAATGTGGTGGGTGGTAATAGTAGCAGGTAAAGCCATCGTATGGCAGAAGTCGAAAGTCTGCTTGGCGTCTTAACATTTTCCTATAAATAGAGGGCTAAGTTAGAATTGAAAAGCACACCAGAAACAAGTTTTCTTTCTCTCTATATTATCGAGCATATTTTGTGAGTATTGAAATACTTTGAGAGTTGTTATTAAGTGCAAGTTTCCTTCAGCATCATATCTGATATTCCATTCTGAAGTACTGTTTTTTTTTAGGTAAAGGATGTTATTTTTTTTCGTAATGATGTTATTCTTTCAATATCATTATCCCGGAATATTGGTATGGATTTTATTATGGAATTTTTACCTTTTTGTGTCGGGGTCACTATTCACGTATACGGCACTATTTACGAATACGACACTATTCTCCAAAAAATGAAATTTTTCCTTTTTGTCCAAGATGTCTATTATGGTTACTATCTTTGATTGTATCCATGTTTTGATCTATATTTTTGAATTCCGCTTGAAATTGGTTATTATAAGTATTATTGATCTTGGATAAACTGTTATACGAAATTCTAATATTTGTCCTTCGTCTCATTTGGATTCGCTTTTCTTTAAAATATTTTTCATCATCCTTAGTCTTAAATGATGATATTACTGAATATCTTTGGCCTATAGTGCAAAGATGAATGATTAACTGATGAATATCTTTGGCCCATAGTGCAAAGATGAACATGTGTTGAGATGAACATGACCGACTGGTGATATAAATAAATATCTTTGGCTTGTCGTGCAAAGATAAATATTTGATTAAAGATGTATATTGATTGATGTTAAATGGATAAAATATTGATGATGGACTTTTAAATCTTAGAAGATAGTAAAATTCATTCTCTACGTGACTCTTCTAATGGATTGTTGTTTCCACTGCATTTGTTGATCTAAAACTTGTTGTCTATTATATTCTATCAGATTTTTCCCTGTTGAAGATTAATGATAATTTGTCGTATATTATCTTAGTCATAATATTCTTTACTGGGCTAGTTGAGCTCACCCTTTTCTTTTTTGTTCCATTTTTCTTCTCAGGAGGTGAGAACATAGCCGGATCGAGTAGGAATATGGAGTGATGGTTCTAGAAAGATGTTTTAGTAGTCCTCACTATTTTTATAAAATAGTGTATGAATAATTGTAATGAGGACATATTTGAGTGTGGATATTGTCTAGAAGACAATATTTGTATTTGGGTTAAGTTCAGATGACCACCTGGGGTTTGAGCGGTTTCCCACTTAACCACCTGTAGTCAGTAAAGCTACATTTAAACTCCCAACTTTTTTGAGTTAAAGTGAAAACGTCACATTTTCCATCCAATTTAAACTGTGCATGTATGTCACACGCCAAAAGCGCGTGTATGTCACACGCCAAAAGCGCGTGAAATGGGGCTTTAACGATTAAAAAAGACTGAAATACCCCCCATTCCTCTCATTTTCTTATCCTCTCGAGGACCAGGCAAGATTCGACGCCATTGCCAAGCAAACGAAGAACCTCGAAGTTCCCGAGTAGCCTTTCATGATTTTGCTAAAGATGTAGAAGAATTTGGTCCCTTTCCGAAGCAAAGAGCAGAGGAGAGAAGTGGGCTCAAATTCGTAGTCTATAGTCTCGAATTCGTCTCGTAGTTTTACTTTGACGAATTCGGCTTCGTTTTCATATAGTTCTCCTGTGACTACGCCTTCTTTGAGCTTGTTTTATGAAAAGGAGGCTGTCAAAGCTTCTTCTGAGTTGTTTTCCAGATATGATAGTTATGTGAAGAAGGCGAATTTGGGGATGTTTTAAATCCCCATATCGTGGATTCTACTTTGAAGACTGTGATTAGTTCAGGTAAGTTTTAGTTATTAATGTCTACTAATGATGAATGTGTTTAAGAGGTATTGTACTTATTTTGGGTAAGTCAAGATTGTGAGAAATTAAGTCTTATAAAGCTTGCAAGTTTAATTGAAGTATCTTCAAAAAAAGGAACTCGGGATCTCAATCTTCGGAGTAAATTGATGGAGAAAATTGAATGGCTCCCAGAGACTATTGGTTTATCTTGATTTGGGGGGGGGGATAAGTTGGCTTCTCTGCCTGCTACCTTTGGTAGAATGGTTCGACTTCAGGAGCTTGATTTGAGCTCAAATCTTCTCCCTCTGCTCCCTGAGTCGATCAGGTCACTTGGAATTGGCTTATGGGGAAATCCCAATTAACGGTCACCAAGAATTGCTTGATTTGGCTGCAAAAATTAGTGAAAAACAGAGGTTGCCAAACAGATTATGGGAGGAAAAGAAGAAACGTTGCCAAACAGATTTTTGAAAGGAATTTGGAAGAAAATGGGTAAAAGATTTGAAAGGAATCAGTTTGACATATGAAAGAATAATCTAATGTCTCTCACAATATGGTTTTGGAATTTCTATTGTTGCATAGGTAATGAACATTCAAAGTAGTGGATTGTTACAATTGTTTCTAATATGATAGTTGTGGTATTGCTATTGCTAGATTATTTGACTTTTTGTGAGAGGTTTTGTCCTACAGTAAATCTGTGTATTAGGCATTTATGATCATTGGCATTCTTGTTGCTTTTACTTGGAAAATTCTTGTTTCAGTCATTTATCGATGATTTATAGTTAACAACATTTTTTATTGTCTTTCAAGAATTGTCAGATTAAGGTGTTTACAGGCTGGGTGTTTTAAAGTGAGGGTAATTAAGTCTTTAGCCAAATAAAGTAACAGAGTTAAGACGGAAAGTACTTTTTCACTTAAACACAAAAAGTCGGGAGTTTAAATGTAACTTTACTGATTACATGTGGTTAAGTGGAAAACCGCTCAAACCCCAGGTGGTCATTTGAACTTAACCCTTTGTATTTAAACTCATAGTATGTGTGTGACGCCCCCAAAATAGGTATACATCACCTATTCAGAGTCGCCAAATACATGGTACAGAATACAAATACAATCTTTAATATACAACAAGAAAGCTATGAGTTTTAATACAAATATTGTCTTCTAAACAATATCCACTCTCAGAATAAGTCCTCATTACATTTATTATCACACTGTTTAACAGAATAGTGAGGACTTCTAATATTATTATCTGGACCGTCACTCCGTTCCCCGACTAGTCCCGGCTACGTTCTCATTTCCTGAAGAGAACATTGAAAGAAAGGGTGAGCTCAACTAGCCCAGTAAGAAATATTATGACTAAGATAATGCAGAACAAATTATCATTAGTCTTCACCAGTGTTAAACTGATAAAATATAATAGACATCAAGTTTAACTGCAGCGGAACATGCAATCCATTAAAAGAGTCAAGTAGAGAATAAAATATACTATCTTTTATGATTTAAAAGGTTTTTCATCACTTTTATCGTTGGGACTCGTCATAATAAATAATCCACATCATCCATGCACTACGGCCAAGGATATTCATTAGAATTACGACCATAAATTATCTATATACTACGAGCCAAGGATATTCATGTATTCATCAATGGTCATGATCATGCCAACAACTGTCCATCAATGCACTACGGGCCAATGAGGACTTTTACCACATTATTTGTAACATTACGGCCATGATTACAATCAATAATTCTCGGTCATAATCATACCAAGTCCATCTATGCACCACAAATACATATGACTTTCAAAAAATATAAACATGAGGATGATGACAATGATATAAGAATTCAATAAAACAAGTTCAAGAATTAATTTATTCAGGAATTAATAACGTCCAAATTATCAACATGATACTTCTTTGTAGTGTAAAATTTCAGAATGCTCAGAAGAATATATCCATGAAAAGATACTGGATGAAACGCAAATATCAAGGATATTCCACTAATTTCATGGAGTATAGAAGTCAAAAATTTAACCAACTGAGTATAATAAAGAATGGAATAACAAAAGAAATCACCATGCATGCGGTACTTCGCGTAGACAGGTTATTCCAACATGCGGTATTTCATGATACATTTTAGTACTCCCAAGATGGATTGCAAACGGTGTGTTGTGCGCCTCCATCATGATTTTGTACTTTAACTCAGGGTCGTTAGGAACACAAAGTCTGGAGTTGACTCGAAGTATTCCTTCTTCATCGATTCTTGCTTCTAGCATAGCACCTTCTGACAGTAGTATGCTCACAAGCCAATCATGTTTGATGATAAAACATATACTTTGTAACAATCTTATTCATTTATTAATAAAAAGTATTAATTTATTAAAGGCTTTTAATTATCTACATGATCTTCAAGTTTTATAATATGTGATAAACCCATAGTTTTAAGCAATGCTTTTAGAATAATGATGATGATAATTCTAATGAGATCTAAATTCTTAGAAAGCTTAAAACTAAAATAGTTCCCAATCGTTGGATTCCTAAATTGGGGATTAGTGAATCCGGATATATTAGGTACATCGTTGCTTGCTCATTGGATGAGGATGATTGATCTTATGATCATTTGTGTGGAGACACTAAAAGCGAGTATGTAGGTGCTTATTAGAGAATAAGTTCATCGAACGTGGCTCGCTAAGGAATACCTAATGGAGTTTTACTTGCTGTCGATAGGAATTCACAGTAGTGATAGTAGTCTGAAGTGATCCTTGGACTTGAGATCATCATATTATCTTGTGTATGATGAGTTATACTTTGACTTATTCCTTAAGACCCTTAGGGTATATCAAAGGGTATGCTTGGGTATAATAAATTAATACATGGAGATAATGTATGATCAATAAAGAATCTACCACTTCTAGTAAAAGAAGAGAAATGCCTATGTGATTCGATAAATGACAACTCAAGAGTCCTTGGCAAAGCGAAATGAAATTATTAAGGAATTTCTAATTTGCATTATTTGGAGTCAGGCATTTAAGAGTTGAAATACATATAATTAAATAAAATAAGACTTGATGATAATTCCATATCTTATATTTAATTGGGACATTGTATGGTGGAAGGATTGAATTGTACGGTAACTATTTACTCAAAGGTTCTTTTATGATTAATGTTGAAATCTATATTATCTGAAAAGTCGTTGATCGCTAGGGAGGCTTATCCCTATTGTAGAATAAATATTTTTTATTTAAATAAATTAATAGTTTAATTTATTTATTTAAATAAGATTAGAATTGTTCTAATTGATTTATTCACAACCGGTTTAATATGGAGAACCTAAAGGGTCACAACATTTAAGAAGTTAATGGCATAATCGTAATAATATGTTAAGTATATTTAATTTAATCTATGGTGATAGAATAAATTAAATAGCTTAATATTTATTATTTAATATTTTAGAAATATTAAATATAAATTAATAAGAGGAGTCTTATTAATATTATTACAATTATTATTATTTTAATTTCTAAAAGAGTTTAGGAATTAATTTAATATAAGTACTCTCATTTATTCCTAATAGGATTAGGAGGTTAAATTAATTAAAAGAGTTTAATTAATTATCCCTAATAAGATTAGGGAGCTTAATTAATTAAAAGAATTTAATTAATTAATTAAAACCCAATTTCTTAATTGTTAAGGAGGGTTGCCTACATCTATAAATAAGAGGAGTCTTATTATGGGTGAGGAGGTTGACACTTTTACAACACGTGAATACGTAATTCCAATAGTTGTGAGAGTACGCCTTTTCTATAGAGATAGAAAACTAGGGTTTGAGCCAAATACCCATCTTCTTGAATCTTTATTCTTCCTTGGTGGATCACCTCTAGAGGCCAAACACTTGGGTGGCTAACGTTGATTAAAGGAAGGAATCAAACCCGGTGGATTCAAGTTGAACAAGAAAAGGATTGGAGGTGAACTTGTACCTGAGGAAGCTCAGATCTTCAAGGGTATGATTCTTGTTCTTTCTTTTTCGTTTAATTAATAATTGTGCATAAAGGGTGATCCGGGTATATGGTTTGTAAAATTTTTAAAACTCTGATTTTCACGTTTCCGCTTATTTTGTGCAATTTGATTGCGTTCATGAATATTACAAACCTAACACCTTCTTGTACTTTCTTCCTCATATGCATCAACTCCAGATCTATAGCTTGAGCAACTTAACTTTATCAATTAAAGTCGGTTCCACTTGTATATTCTCCTTCATCACTTGGGTCCCTGGAGTCTTTATCTCTATCTCCATCCTTTGCAAGTCATACAAAATGGGCCTTTGCGTTGACAATATCGCACTCGTACCCGCATATGATCTTCTACTCAATGCGTCATCTACCACGTTCATTTTTCCAGGATGGTATTGGATGGTATGATCATAATCTTTCAACAGTTCAAGCCAACGTCGTTGTCGCATATTGAGTTTCTTTTGAGTGAAGAAATATTTGAGGCTTTTATGGTCCGTAAAGATCTCCACTTTCTCCCCATACAAGTAATGCCTCCAAATTTTAAGTGCGAAGATAACAAATGCTTAACTCTAGATCATGAGTAGGATAATTCCTCTCATATTCTTTGAGTTGTCGAGAGGCATAAAGGCTATGACTTTCTCGTATTGCATGAGAACACATCCTAGCCCTTTGCTCAAGCATCACTATAGATGACAAATCCTCCGAGCTGATGGTATTGTGTAACAGTCTTTGAAATGAGTCTTCTTTTGAGTTCTTGAAAACTCTTCTCACATTCCTTGTTCCAACTGAATTTTGTATCTTTCCGAGTCAGCTGAGTTAAGGGAGTAGCGAAGCGATTCGAGAAAACCCTTCTACGAATCTCCGATAATAACCAGCTAAGCCGAGAAAGCTACGTACTTCGGTCACTGATCTAGGTTACTCCCAGCTTTGAATAGCTTCAATCTTTATTGGGTCAACAGATATTCCATGACTTGATACCACGTGCCCAAGGAATGCTACTTCGTCAAGCCAGAACTCGCATTTCTTCACGAAGCTTTTGAAGTATCAGCCCCAAGTGTTGCTCATGATCTTCACGACTTTTGGAATAAATAAGGATGTCATCAATAAAGACGACCACAAAGTGATCCAAATATTCTTTGAATACTCGGTTCATCATATCCATGAAGGCAGCAGGAGCATTAGTCAATCCAAAAGACATGACTAGGAATTCATAATACCCGCATCGAGTTCGGGAAAGCGCATCTTTGGAATGTCATCGATTCTAATCTTCAATTGGTGATATCCGAGCGAAGATCAATCTTTGAAAAGAATTTGGCTCCTTGCAATCGGTCAAACAAGTCATCAATACGTGGCAATGGGTACCTATTTTTGATGGTGACATGATTCAACTCCCGATAATCAATACAAAGTCACATACTCCCATCTTTCTTCTTCACGAATAACAGAGCACCCGAAGAAGAAGTACTAGGGCCGAATAAAGCCAATGTCTAACAATTCCAGTAGTTGGGTCTTTAACTCAAGTTCAATAGAGCCATTAGATATGGGGCTTTAGAAATGGGTTTTGTCTGGGGTTCAAGGTCGATACAAAATTCAATTTCACGCTCTGGGGTAGGCCAGGGAAGTTCTTCGTGAATACGTCGAAATTCATTAACAATAGAAATATCATTCAAATTTGGCGTATTTTTGTTTAGATCCGCGTGACATGAGCTAAGAAAGCTTGACATCCGTTTTTTCAATAAACGAATAGCTTTATGGCTTGAGATGACAGTGATTGATTTTAATGGTTTGGTTGCTTGAATTCGCATAATAGGTTGGTTAGGAATATGAAAGCTAACAACCTTACGAAAACAATCAATCTTTGCATGATGAGTAGTTAACCAATCAATCCCTAGAATTACGTCAAATGTAAGTATTTTCAATGAAATAAGATCGACAGGTAATGTGAGGGTACCGATTTGAACCAAACAAGACTTATAAACAGTGGATGTAATGAAGGTTTCTTCCAATGGAGTTTCAATAGATAAGTCAAAGTCCAATTTCTCCGAAGTCAAATTTAAACATTGAGCGCAAGTAGGAGAAATAAAAGAATGGGTAGAACCGGTATCAAATAAGGTATATACTTCGCTAGAGTTTATGATAAGTTTACCCGTGATGACCTCATTCGGGTTCCTTGCTTTCTGGGAGGTCACGACAAACGCCTCCTCAGACTTCTCGGGCTTTGACTTTTCTGGGGCGTCCTTTGGTGCCTCCATCCTAGCTGAACTTATCTTCGGTGAATAACAAAATTGGGCTAGGTGGCCTTCTCTTCCACAATTATAACATGCTTTGGACGGCATCGCACAGTTTGGACTGATGTGTCCCTCCCCTCCGCATTTGAAGCATATGATAGGTGGTCATTTTCCTTCCTTAACAACAGGTGCTGATGTTGACGTCTTTCCATCATTGTTGAATCTTCACTTCTTGAAATGTCCATTCTTATTGCTTTGGCCATGATTACCACCGAAGTGGTTACCATTTCTGGCATGTTGATTCCCTCCACGCTTATTGTCACCGCTTCGATGACTGTTATCACTGGTATTAGCATTTTCAGAATGATACTTCTTTGTAGAGTAAAATTTTAGAATGCTCAGAAGAATATTTCTATGAAAAGATACTGGATGAAACACAAATATCAAGGATATTCCACTAATTTCATGGAGTATAGAAGTTAAAACTTTAACCAACCGAGTATAATAAAGAATGAAATAACAAAGAAATCACCACGCATGCAGATTGGCATGCATGTGTTATTCCAACAAAATAATAAGTAATGAAACCGTGTCAAAGAAATTGCATGCAAGCGGGATGTTCCAATGAATAATAAAGAATGGAATAACAACGAAATCACCATGTATGCGGTATTTGGATGTATAAAGTTATTCCAATGTAATAATAAATAACGAATCAGTCCCACATAAAAGCATGCATGACGATATATTCAATGTAATAATAAACATGGAACCCGAATCCCACATATAACGCATAGATAGGATATTCCAACGAGAATAATAAAGAGCGGAACCAGTCCGTAGGCATATATACGCATGAAACAGGATGTTCCAATGAATAATAACGAATAGAATAACAACAGAAATCACCAAGTATAAGGTAGACCGCGTGTGACGCCCCCAAAATAGGTCCATTCCATCCAACCCATTCTGAGTCGCCAATATATGGTACAGAAACAACTACAACTTTATTATTACAACATAGAAACTCGAAGTTAAATACGAGATATTGTCATCTGACAATATCCACACGCAAATAAATCCCCATCATAATTATTGATACATTATTTTATAAAAATGGTGAGGACTACTAAACAACTCTCTCTAGAACCTTCATTCCATACCCCGACTAGTACTCGCTATATTCTCGCCTCCTGAGAAAAATGGAACAAAAAGGAAAAGGGTGAGCTCAACTAGCCCAGTAAAGAATGTTATGACTAAGATAATATAGAACAAATTATCGTTAGTCTTCAACGAGGAAAAAAATCGATAGAATACAATAGTACAACAAGTTTCGGATCAATATTCGCAATGAAATAATAATTCATAGAAGAGTTACGTAGAGAATGAAATCTACTATAATCTATGAATTTAACGGTCCATCATCAATATTTTATCCTGTAACATCAATCAATATTCATCTCAAATCAAATATTCATCTTTGCACTTCACAGCCAAAGATATTCATCGATCGGTCATGTTCATCTCAACACTGCTCATCTTTGCACTAAAGGCCAAAGATATTCATCGATCAGTCATGTTCATTTAAACACTGCTCATCTTTTGCTTCTGTGCCAAATATATTCTTCAGAAATCATTCATCTTCGCACTACGAAAATAAAGATATTCGATAATATCATCATTTAAGATCGAGGATGATGAAAAATATTTTTAAAAAACGAATCCATTGAAACAAAATGACAAGGATTAAGGATTCGTACTTGGTTTTATCCACGTCCAAAATACCTCAAAAATAATCATAGTGGTGTAAAATTCACGAATGATCAAAACATGGATACAATCAAAGCTAGTATCCGTAATAGATATTTTAGACGAAAAGAAAAATTTTCATTTTTAGGTGAATAAGTGCCATATACGTGAATAGTCTTGAGTATCGTGAATAAGAATCAAACCAAAAGATAGAAATTCCACAAAAAACATCTTCACGCTTCATGAATAGTACTCGTGAATAAGAATCTTCGTGAATAAGAACTCTCATGAATAGTAACTCTTGAATAAGAACTCATGAATAGTAACTCTCAACATGAAAAAGTTCCAAATTTGATAAAAGTTCCAACCAATATTTCAAAGATAATGATATTGAAGAAATAATATCATCCGAGAAGAAAATAACATCCCTTACCTCGAAAAGACAAGTTTTTAGTTGAAACACCTGGATATAGTCTTTGAAGGGAACTTGCACCGTCTAACAATACTCAAAATACTCACAAAATACACTCGATAATATAGAGAGAAGAGAGAAAACTTGTTTCGGTGTGATTTTCAATTCTAACTTAGCCTCTCTATTTATAGGAAAATGTTAAGACGCCAGCAGCGGACTTAACTCAAACCTCGATGGCTTTACACTCGCTACTATTCCCACCACCACATTTGAAAATTCAATTGAGCACATTTCTCACCAACCAAAAGTGGGGCCCACTCAATTCTAGAATTTTCCACCAAAATCAATTATAAACCTAATTTCCGAATCAGTCACCTCTTAAAATTCATAACAAATCATTCGTGAATTTTTAACGGTTCAAAATTTGTGGACACATACTCAACTTATGTATGTATAACATACCCAAAAATTACAACGATCCAACTACGGATTAAAAATTATAACTCACGTAATATATCGTAAAAATACTTGATTTGATTTTAATACCTCCATTCAACAAAAATTACTTGATAAAACACCTCAACATTAAATCATTCAATTATAACCACATAAAACAAATAAATCCATCATTTATAAATATTTTCTTATCATATAAATCAATAATTAATTATTCACAAATAATATTACGTAATCACAATTATAATGACCAGTGCCGTTCCTGAAAGCAGGGCTTTCCGATAAGGATTTCTCCTTCTTGGCGCCGCAATTAATTAGGTGACCAAACCTCTCGACGTAACTTTCTAGACATTGCCAATAATGTTATCTAATAATATTATTCAGATAATATGAATTATTGATCCGATAATGGAGATAATGTGCGATGACAATTATTGAACAACAATAATATAAAATATCAACGCAAAGAATTATTGAATCAATAAAATAAAATATTGAACAATAATTCACTGTGAAAATTATTGAGTAGTGCCTTTCTACGTAAGGATCAATAATTCAATAATCTTCGTGCAATACCGGTGTCTTCTTGTATGACCACGCGACATCAGTATTTTAACCACCGGGTATTCCAACGATCTTAATTGTAACAACTACGCCAGTTATTTTTTACCCACTTATATTTGTCATTTTCTTCATCCAATCGCTTTTTACATTATGGGGCCCACATGGTCACTACTTGGCCGTCGTACGAATATTCCCCGACAAAGCATTTAATATTTCACGACCAAACGAATATTCCCAACAACAATGAATATTTTATAACCACTTGCTTATTTTGAAATATTTATGCATTTTACCCATAACTAACCACATTAATCAAATCCACCCTTACTATTTCAAAATAATAAATAAAGGAAATTCCTTTTTATTTAAAAAATTTGAGGTCTTACAACCTCCCCTCCTTATGAAATTTCGTCCTCGAAATTGACGTCACGTACTGTGTTTGAAAAGATGAGGATACCTTGCTTTCATTTCCGTTTCCAATTCCCAAGTCATTTCCTCTATATCATGATTCCTCCACAAAACTTTAACTTGTGGTATGACCTTTGCGCGTAGGACATGCTCCTTCCTATCCAAAATCTTGACAGGTACCTCCTCATACGTTAGGTCTTGGCTATCTCGTCCGGTTCTAACTCAATGACATGGTTCGGTTAGTCCACATATTTACGTAACATCGATCGTGAAAACATTATGAACACGCGTCATACTTGGCGGTGAAAACGAGTCTATAGGCCGCGTTCTATTCGATCGAGAATTTCAACTAGATTAATAAATCGAAGGTTTGAGCTTTCCTCACCTCACCGATTCTCTCGCTTTTGAAATAACAACTTCTTGCACCTCCTTCTTCAAATTCATCACTCCGGTGTGTAGCTTGAAACGACTTTAACTTTATCGATTAAAATCGATTATACTCGTATATCATCACGCATCAGTATATCATCACGTGGGTACCTAGAGTTTTCATTTCCATCTCTATTATTTGTATATTATACTGAAATGAGTCTTTGACAATATCGTACTCGTGCTTGTATACGATCTTCTACTCAACACGTCGCCTACCACGTTCGCTTTTCCGGGATGGCATGGTCGAAACATGTCTTTGAAATGAGTCTCCTCTTGAGTTCTTCAAGCTCTTACCACATTCCTTGCTCCATTCGAATTTTGTATCTCTACGAGTCACTACGTTAATGGAATAGCGATTCGAGAATATCCTTCAACGAATCTCCGATAATAACCAACTAAGCTTCAAAAGCTACGTATTTAGATTCTGAAACTTAGGTTGTTCTCAATCGTGACTCATATCCCAACCTTGGATAAGACGTTACAATGACACCTATCGATTTACTATCGCACGAATATGGTGTCCCTTACGGAGAGTGCGGCTTAGGTGAATTCCACAAAGGAAGTCACAAGATAAAGGCTCGGTACCAAATTCTATAGTTGAATTTTTAATTCTCGAAGTTCAATAGAGCCATTCGATATGAGATTTTAGGAATGAGTTTTGTCTCGGGTTCAAAGTAGATACAAAATTTAATATCAGTCTTTGGGAGTAAGCCAAGAAATTCTTCAGGAAATACGTCAGGAAAAATCAATAACAACAAGAATATTATTCAAATCTGACGTGTCTTTATTCAAATCCATAACATGGACTAAGAAAACTTGACATCCGTAATAAACGAATGACTTCATGGCTTGATATGAAAATGTTTGACTTCAATGGTTTGATTGCCTGAATTCGAATAATAGGTTGCTTAGGAATATGAAAACTAACAACCTTACGAAAGCAATCAATTTTGGCATGATGAGTAGTTAACCTTAAAATCACATCAAAAGCAAATATCTCTATAGAAATAAGGTTAACAGGTAAGGTAATGGTGCCAACTTGAATCAAACAAGATTTTTAAACAACGGATGTAATGAAAGTTTCTCCTAACGGATTCTCCATAAATAGGTCAAAGTCTAATTTCTCCGTAGTCAAGTTCAAACGTTGGCGCAAGAAGAGAGATAAAAGAATGGGTAGAACCCAGATATCTAGTAAGGTATAAACTTCGCAAGAATTTATAATTAACTAACCGATGCTAACTTCGCTCGAGAGTTCCTCACATTTTGACCGGTCACTACAAACGCTTCTTCCAAGAACCGCTGACTTTGACTTTTCTCAGTATCCGCCTCGGTGCTAACGTCCCAACCGGACTTGATTTCGCTTATAGACAAAATCGAGCTATGTGGCCATCTTTTCCACAACTAAAACATACCTTGGAAGGCTTTGAACAGTTTGACCTTATATGTCCCTCCTCTCCGCATCTGTAGCATCTAACTGGCGATCGTTCTCTTCCCTTAGAATTTGTTGATGGTGCCGATCTTTACCGCCGACGCCTTCCCGCTCATCGTTAAATCTTCTCTTTTTAGATTGGACATCTCTTTCCATAATATCAACGCGTCGTGCGGCTTTTTACCCATGCATCACTCATTCTCACTCGTTCGATTATTTCTTCTTTTCATTTCAGATTCCACTTTATCATCTTATACTCGCCAAAGAGTGCTTACATTCAAGCATCACGTTTCGGGTAACCTGAAGCTTGAATCGTTGCATCCTTTTTAACTCCACGATCGCCGCAATTCTTCAACTGCTTTCTTCTAACTCATGAATACGATTTTGCAATTCTATATTTTGATCATAAAATACCTCTAATAAACTCTCTTCGTGTACCTCTTCTTCCTCTTCTTCCTCACTATCACCGTTACATCTGCGATTATCTCTGGTCTGTTATCAATTCTTCACTCACCACATGGATATCTCTAATTCCTTCTTCACTTTGACATCACATTATCCTCGGTTTGTCGATTAGAGGTGTCTCCACGATCTCATTCACTCCATTGTTAACGCTCTCGTGACCATTCTTAAAAACTATCATAAAACAAGGGTTAATTAAATAAATTAACAAATCACATAATACCCCTATATTATGACCAACCAACAAATAAGCTTAGGTAGGACACACTAGCAAAGGATTTACTCGTCTCTCCCCTCCTACTTCTATTCCCCGATCTCCGCTAGAGATCATATCCCTAAGCTCTGATACCAACTGTGACGCCCCCAAAATAGGTCCATTCCATCCAACCCATTCTAAGTCGCCAATACCTGGTACAGAAACAACTACAACTTTATTATTACAACACATAAATTGTGAGTTTAAATACAAATATTGTCATCTAGACAATATCCACACGCAAATAAATCCCATCATAATTATTGATACATTATTTTATAAAAATGGTGAGGACTACTAAACAACTCTCTAGAACCTTCATTCCATACCCCACCACTAAGTACTTCGCTATATTCTCGCCTCCCCGAGAAAAATGGAACAAAAAGGAAAAGGGTGAGCTCAACTAGCCCAAGAAAGAATGTTATGACTAAGATAATATAGAACAAATTATCGTTAGTCTTCAACGAGGAAAAATCGATAGAATACAATAGACAACAAGTTTTTGAGATCAATATTCGCGTGAAATAATAATTCATGTAAGAAGTTACGTAGAGAATGAAATCTACTATAATCTATGAATTTAACGATCCATCATCAATATTTTATCCTCGTAACATCAATCAATATTCATCTCAAATCAAATATTCATCTTTGCACTACTGAGCCAAAGATATTCATCGATCGGTCATGTTCATCTCAACACTGCTCATCTTTTGCACTAAAGGCCAAAGATATTCATCGATCGGTCGTGTTCATTTAAACACTGTTCATCTTTGCACTACTGGTGCCAAAGATATTCTTCAGAAATCATTTCATCTTTACCATGTACTGAAGAAAGATATTCAATAATATCATCATTTAAGACGAGGATGATGAAAATATTTTTTAAGAAAACGAATCCAAAGAAACAAAATGACAAGGATTAAGGATTCGTACTTGGTTTTATCCATCGTCCAAAAATACCTCAAAAATAATCATAGTGGTGTAAAATTCACGAATGATCAAAACATGGATACAATCAAAGCTAGTATCCGAATAGATATTTTAGACGAAAAGAAAAATTTTCATTTTTCTATGAATAGTCCGATTCGTGAATAATAATAGTCAGATATCGTGAATAAAGGTCAGTATCGTGAATAGTAACTCAACACCAAAAGATAGAAATTCCACAAAAAAACATCTTCACGCTTACGCTGAATAGTACTTTCGTGAATAAGAATCTCGTGAATAGTAACTCATGAATAGTAACTCGTGAATAGTAACTCATGAATAGTAACTCAAGCGAAAAAGTTCCAAATTTGATAAAAAGTTCCAACCAATATTTCAAAGATAATGATATTGAAGAAATAATATCATCCGAGAAGAAAATAACATCCCTTACCTCGAAAGACAAAAGATTTAGTTGAAACACCTGGATATAGTCTTCAAGGAACTTGCACCGCCTAACAATACTCAAAATACTCACAAAATACACTCGATAATATAGAGAGAGAAAGAGAAAAACTTGTTTACGGTGTGATTTTCAATTCTAACTTAGCCTCTATTTATAGGAAAATGTTAGCTCATGAAAGCGGACTTAACTCCGCAACCTTTGATGGCTTTACTCGCTACTATTCCCACCCACCACATTTGAAAATTCAATTGAGCACATTTCTCACCAACCAAAAGTGGGGCCCACTCAATTCTAGAATTTTCCACCAAAATCAATTATAAACCTAATTTCCTAATCACCACCTCTTAAAATTCATAACAAATCATTCCTGCATTTTTAACGGTTCAAAATTTGTGGACACATACTCAACTTATGTATGTATAACATACCCAAAAATTACAACGATCCAACGGTCGGATTAAAAATTATAACTCACGCAATATATCGTAAAAATAATCGATTTGATTTTTAATACCTCCATTCAAGCAAAATTACCGATAAAACACCTCAACATTAAATCATTCAATTATAACCACATAAAACAAATAAATCCATCATTTATAAATATTTTCTTATCATATAAATCAATAATTAATTATTCACAAATAATATTACGAATCACAATTATGACAACGGCATCGTTCCGGTGAAAGGGGCTTTTCAGATAAGGATTTCTCATCTTCTTGGCAATTAGGTGACCAAACCTCTCCTCGATGAACTTTCTAGACATTGCCAATAATGTTATCTAATAATATTATTCGGATAATATGAATTATTGATCCGATAATGGAGATAATGTGCGTTGACAATTATTGAACAACAATAATATAAAATATCAACGCAAAGAATTATTGAATCAATAGAATAAAATATTGAACGAAGAATCACGTGAAAATTATTGAGTAGTGCCTTTACGTAAGGATCAATAATTCAATAATATCAGGCAATACCGGTGTCTTCTTTGTAACAACCACGCCAGACATCTTGTATTTTAACCAATATTCCAACAGTCTTAATTGAATAACTACGCCTGTTATTTTAACCCACTTATATTTGTCATTTTCTTCATCCAATCGCTTTCGTTATGGGGCCCACACATGGTCGCTACCAATATTTAATATTCCCGACGATTTAATATTCCACGACCAAACGAATATTCCCAATAACAATGAATATTTTATAACCACTTGCTTTATTTTGAAATATTTGCGCATTTTACCCATAACTAACCACATTAATCAAATCCACCTTACTATTTCAAAATAATAAATAAAGGAAATTCCTTTTATTTAAAAAAATTTTGGGGTCTTACACACAGACACAAAAGTTATTCCAACGAATAATAAAGAATGGAATAATGAAGTTCTCTTCATGAATATGAAAAAATAATACCCTTACCGTAAAAAGAAAACTGGATATAGGAATAGTGAAGTAGGAGAATACTTTTCTTCTTTCTCTATATAATTTCTCTCTAGAGTTTCAATTGAATTAAAAGAAATAATGAAAGAATGAGCTTATTTGTAGAAGAATGGATCGCATATAGTAACTAATTCATGAAACGGTCCAGATTGATTTACTTTTAATCGGACTACCCATATTTAAAGCAAAATCTTTTAAATAAAATATAATATTATATATATATATTATATATATATATATATATATAACATTAGTCACGGGTTATGATGTGGCGCCCCAAAATATAGGTATACATCACCCATTTTAGGTCAATCGATAACATGGTATGTAAAACAACTACAACTTTATTAATACATCATAAAAACTGTGAGTTTAAATACAAATATTGTCTTCTAGAAAATATACATACCCAACTAAGTCCTCATTACAATTATTGATACAATACTTTACAAAAATGGTGAGGACTACTAAAACAACTTCCTAGAACCTTTATTCCAGACCCTGACTAAGACTTCCTACATTCTCGCCTCCTGAGAAGAAAAATGGAACAAAAAGGAAAAGGGTGAGCTCAACTAGCCCAGTATAGAATATTATGACTAAAATAATATAGAACAAATTATCGTTAGTCTTTAACAAGAAAAAATCTGATAAAATACAATAAACAACAATTTCAGATCAATATTCGCAGCGGAAATAATAATTCATAGAAGAGTTACGTAGAGAATGAAATCTACTACTATCTATGAATTTAAAAGTCCATCATCAATATTTTATCCCTGTAACATCAATTAATATACATCTTGAATCAAATATTCATCTTTGCACTACTGAGCCAAAGATATTCATCATCGATCGGTATGTTCATCTCAACACATGTTCATCTTTTTGCACTACTGCCAAAGATATTCATTATAAAATTATTTATCTTTTGCTACAGCCAAAGATATTCAATAATATCATCATTTAGGACTGAGGATGATGAAAAATATTTTAAAGGAAACGAATCCAGTGAAACAAAAGAACAAATATTATGCATTCGTACTTTAAACAATTCGAGTTCAAGAATACTTCGTAAACAATCATGGTGAAGTAAAATTCAAGAATGATCAAAACATGGATACAATCAAAGCTAGTATCCATAATAGATATTTTGGACAAAATACAAAAATTTAATTTTTCTGTGAATAATCTTAGTATTAAGTGAATAGTCTTGTATACGTGAATAGTAATGTGACGCCCCCAAAATAGGTCCATTCCATCCAACCCATTCTCGAAATGCCAAATACATATTACATAAATAACTACAACTTTATTATTACAACATATAAACTGTGAGTTTAAATACGTATATTGTCATCTAGATGATATCCACACGCAAATAAATCCCCATCATAATTATTGATACATTATTTTACAAAAATGGTGAGGACTACTAAACAACTCTCTCTAGAACTTTCATTCCATACCCCGACTAAGACTCGCTACATTCTCGCCTCCACGAGAAGAAAAATGGAACAACAAGGAAAAGGGTGAGCTCAACTAGCCCGATAAAGAATATTATGACTAAGATAATATACAACAAATTATCGTTAGTCTTCAATAGGAAAAATCTAATAGAATACAATAGACAACCGGTTTTAAATCAACAATTGCAGTGAAACAACAATTCATTAGAAGAGTTAAGTAGAGAATGCAAACTACTATCTTCTATATATGAATTTAAAAGTTCATCGTCGATATTTTATCCCCTGTAACATCAATCAATATATATACGAATCAAATATTCATCTTTACCTTTCTGGTAGAAAGATATTCATCATTAATTAATATTTCATCTAAACACTGTTCATCTTTGCACTCACGGGCCAAAGATATTAATCGATTAGTCATGTTCATCTCACACACTGCTCATCTTTGACTTCACGCCAAAGATATTCATCAAGAAATCATTCATCTTTGCACTACAGTGCCAAAGATATTCCATAATATCATCATTTAAGAATGAAGATGATGAAAAATATTTTTAAAGAAACGAATCCAAAGGAAATAAAATAACAAGGATTAAGGATTAAGGATTCAGTACTTTGTTTTATCCACGTCAAAAATACCTCAAAAATAATCATAGGGGTGTAAAATTCAAGAATGATCAAAACATGGATACTGATCAAAGCTAGTATCCGAATAGATATTTTAGACGAAAAGAAAATTTTCATTTTTTAATTGAATAGTCTTTCGTGAATAAATAGTCTTGATATCGTGAATAGTCTTAGAGTATCGTGAATAGTAACTCAGACATAAAAGATAGAAATTTATAAAAAATATCTTCACGCTTACATGAATAGTACTCGTGAATAAGAACTTCGTGAATAAGTAACTTATGAATAAGAACTCATGAATAGTAACTCGTGAATAATAACTCTTAATAATAGTAACCGGCAACATGAAAAAGTTCCAAATTTGATAAAAAGTTCTAACCAATATTTCAAAGATAATGATATTGAAGAAATAATATCATTTGAGAAATAAAATAACATCCCTTACCTCGAAAGACAAGATTTAAGTTGAAACACCGATATAAAGCTATGACTTGAACTTGCACCGTATATCAACACTCAAAGTATACTCACAAGAATACGTTCGATAATATAGAGAGAAAACTTGGGTTTAAGTGTGATTTTCAATTCTAACCCAAGACCCTATTTATAGGAAATTCTTAGAACACCAAAAGCGAAAAATTGAATATAATATTAATATAATTATACAAATTTTCCTTAGCCCACCTTTTGGTCAAAAACACCAGCCACACATGTTAATGATGTCCAAAAAAATACAAAAACGTTTTTCTAACAAAAATAATTTAAACTCCAAAAATCAATTCACACGATATAACGAAACTTCAATAATTCACAATAAATAGCTCTTTTATCGGAAAATTGAATCTCGCGAATTTTTATAGAAAATTCAATTCTCTACAACTTTGCGGAAGAAAGTTTTTCCAAATTCCAAATGAGAAATTGACCAAAATCCACAAACGATTCGATTTTACGGCTATAATCAAATTTCACCAAGAAATGGGGTCCACCGACACTCAAAACATGTGTTAATCATTTAATGCCACAAAAATACTCTTCCTCCTCATATACTCATATATCCCACATTCATTATAAAATATCACCGCTAATATATTATTAAAATAATATATTTAAATGAATTATTTTATCGTAAAAGATAAAATATTAATTTTCAACAATTGTCACATTAAAATTTTCTCCATCTATATCAACATAAAATCAATATTTTCCTCATCATATAAATCAATAATTAATTATTCACAAATAATATTACGAATCAAAAGATCGCGAACTGTGTCGCTCCCAAAGAAAAGGGGCTTTCGATAAGGATCTCTCCTTCTTGGCGCCGCATGATTAGGTGACCAAACCTCTCCTAGACGTAACTTTCTAGACATTGCCAATAATGTTATCTAATAATATTATTCGATAATATGAATTATTAGCTTCGATAATGAAAATATCTTGTGTAATGTCAATTATTGAAGCAACAATGATATAAAATATCAATCAAATTATTGAATCAATAAAATTAAATCTTGAGCGATAATTCTTCGTAATAACAATTATTGAGTAGTGCCTTCTTACGTAAGAATCAATAATTGGTGCAATCTTGAGTACCTTCTTGTTTAACAACGCGTATTAGTGTGTTTTAACCAAAGGGTATTCAACGATATTAACTTGATAACTCTGTAGTTATTTATAAACAACTTATATTTGTCGTTTTTCTTCATCCAATCGCTTTCCAGTTATGGGCCCACAAAATTTGATAAAAGTCGTCTGACGAATATTCCCGACGATCTGAATATTCCACGACCAAAACGAATATTCTCAACGATAATGAATATTTTATCACCACTTGCTTATTTAAAATATTTGTGCATTTTACCCATAACTAACCACATTAATCAAATCCACCCTTACTATTTCAAAATAATAAATAAAGAAAATTCCTTTTTATTTAAAAAATTTCGGGGTCTTACAAGTAACCCCGACACAAAAAGTTCTAAATTTGATTAAAAGTTCAGATCAATACTTCGGCATAATGATATTGAAATAAATAATATCATATATGAAAAAAATAACATCTGTAAGACCCCGAAATTTTTTAAATAAAAAGGAATTTCCTTTATTTATTATTTTGAAATAGTAAGGGTTGATTTGATTAATGTGGATAGTTAAGGGTAAAATACGCAAATACTTCAAAATAAGCAAAGTGGTTATAAAATATTCATTTGTTATTTAGAATATTCGTTTGGTCGTGGAATATTCGTATCAGAAATATTCGTTTACCAAATGCATGTGTGGGCCCCATAACTGAAAGTTTATCGATGAAGAAACAACAAATATAAGTCAAGTTAAAATAACTACGTAGTTGTTACTGCAAGTAAGACCGTGAATACCCGTGGGTTAAAATACAAGAATAATACGCTGTGGGTCGCATTAAAGAAGACACCAGATTGCATGATTGTTGAATTATTGATCCTTACGTAGAAGGCCTTTACTCAATAATTTTCACGGTGAATTCTTCGCTCAATATTTTATTTTATTGATTCAATAATTGTTGCGTTGATATTTTATATTATTGTTGTTCAATAATTGTCAACGCACATTATCTCCATTATCGGATCAATAATTCATATTATTTAAATAATATTATTAGATAGCATTATTGGCAATGTCTAGAAAGTTCGCTCACAAGAGAGGTTTGGTCACCTAATCAAGGCGCCAAGAAGAGAAATCCTTATCTGAAAGCCCTCTTCCCGGAACTACCGGTCATCATAATTGTGATTCTCAGTAATATTATTTGTGAATAATTAATTATTGATTCATATGATAAAGAAATATTTATTTTATGTGGATATAAATGATGGATTTATTTATGTGGTTATAATTGAATGATTTAATGTTGAGGTGTTTTATCGGTATTTTATCTGATTGGAGGTATTAAAAATCAAATCGTGGGTTTTGAGATATATTATGGGGTTATAATTTTTAATCCGACCGTTGGATTGTGGTAATTTTTGGGTATGTTATACATACATAAGTTGAGTATATGTCCACAAATTTTGAACCGTTAAAATGCACGAATGATTTGTTGTGAATTTTAAGAGGTGTCGAATTCGGAAATTAGGTTTATAATTGATTTTGGTGGAAAATTCTAGAATTTAGTGGGCCCCACTTGTGGTTGGTGAAGAAATGTGCTGAATTTTATTTCAAATGTGGTGGGTGGGAATAGTAGCGAGTAAAGCCATCGTGTTGCAGAGTTAAGTCTGCTTTGCTGTCTTAACATTTTCCTATAAATAGAGGGCTAAGTTAGAATTGAAAATCACACCGTAAACAAGTTTTCTCTTTTCTCTATATATTATCGAAATGTATTCTTGTGAGTATTTTGAGTATACTTTGAGTATTGTTAGACGGTCAAAGTTCCCTTCAAAGACTATATCCTGTTTCAACTAGAAATCTTGTCTTTCGAGGTAATCTGATGTTATTTTCTTCTCAAATGATATTATTTCTTCAATATCATTATCTTTTGAAATATTGGTTGGAACTTTTATCAAATTTGGAACTTTTTTCATGTTGGGGTTACTATTCATGAGTTACTATTCACGAAGTTACTATTCATGAGTTACTATTCACGAAGTTACTATTCACGAGTACTATTCACGAAGCGTGAAGATGTTTTTTTGGAATTTCTATCTTTTGGTGTTTGAGTTACTTATTCACGATACGGCACTATTCACGATACTCTGACTATTCACGAATACGGACTATTCACCCGAAAAATGAAAATTTTTCTTTTAAATAAAAATATCTATTCGGATACTAGCTTTGATTGTATCCATGTTTTGATCATTCGTGAATTTTACACCACTATGATTATTTTTGAGGTATTTTTGACGTGGATAAAATCAAGTACGAATCCTTAATCCTTGTCATTTTGTTTCACAGATTCGCTTTTTAAAAATATTTTCATCATCCTCGCCTTTAAATGATGATATTATTGAATATCTTTGGCCCGTAGTAAAAGATGAATGATTTCCCTCAAGAATATCTTTGGCGTAGTGCAAAGATGAATGTGTTTTAAATGAACATGACCGATCGATGAATATCTTTGGCCTTTAGTGCAAAGATGAACAGTGTTTGAGATGAACATGACCGATCGATGAATATCTTCGGCTTGTGAGCAAAAAGATGAATATTTGATTTGAGATGAATATTGATTGATGTTACAGGATAAAATATTGATGATGGATCGTTAAATTCATAGATTATAGTAGATTTCATTCTCTACGTAACTCTTCTATGAATTATTATTTCCGTTATGCGAATATTGATCCGAAACTTGTTGTCTATTGTATTCTATCGATTTTTCCTCGTTGAAGACTAACGATAATTTGTTCTATATTATCTTAGTCATAACATTCTTTCTTTGGGCTAGTTGAGCTCACCCTTTTCCTTTTGTTCCATTTTTCTCGGGAGGCGAGAATATAAATCGAAGTACAGTCTGGGAATATGGAATTAGGTTTTAGAAAGGATTGTTTAGTAGTCCTCACCATTTTGTAAAATAATGTATCAATAAATGTGATGAGGATTTATTTGAGTATGGATATTGTCTGAAGACAATATTTGTATTTAAACTCATTTATTTGTGTGTTGTCGTATTTTGCACCCACAAATGTATTAATAAAGTTGTAGTTGTTTCTGTACCATGTTTTTGGCGACTCAGAATGGGTTGGATGGAATGGACCTATTTTGGGGTCGTCACAACATCCCTTACCTCGAAAAGACGGTACTCCTGACTGGAATACTAGATATAGTGCTGAAGGGAACTTGCACCGTATAGCAACACTCAAGGTATCAAAATACTCACAAGAATACGCTCAATATATCGAGAGAGAAATAGAGAGAAAACTTTAATTTTTGGTGTGATTTTCAATTCTAACCTAAGCACCCTATTTATAGGAAAATGTTTAGAACACCAAAGCAGAAAATTTAATATAATATTAATATTAATATATTTATCAAATTTTTCTTAGCCCACCTCTAGACATCTGATTTCAGCACTTTGCACATGTTAATGATGTCCACAAAATACAAAAAACATTTTTTATCAAAAAAATAAATAAAACTTCCAAAAATCAATTATTTCGGAACTTCGGAACTTCAATAATTTATAATAAATAGCTCTTTTATCAGAAAAATTCAAAACACATGTCCTTTCCATAGGAAATTTCATTCTCTACAACTTTGCAGAAGAAAGTTCTTCCAAATTCCAAACAGCAATTGAACAAAATCCACAAACGGACAATTTTACAAGCTATAATCAAATTTCGGTCAAGAATTGGGGTCTACCGACACACAAAACATGTGTTAATCATTTAATGTCACAAAAATACTCTTCTTCCTCATATACTCATATATCTCGCATTCATTGTAAAAATATCACCATCAATATATTATTAAAATAATATATTTAATTACATTATTTTATCAGAAAAAGATAAAATATTAATTTTCAACAATTGTCACAATAAAAATTTTCTCCATCTATATCCACATAAAATTAATATTTTTCTCATCATATAAATCAATAATTAATTATTCACAAATAATATTACAGAATCACATTACTGACAACCAGGCAGTTCTCAGAAAAGAGGGGGCTTTCCAATAAGGATCTCTCCTTACTGGCGCGCAATTAGATGATTAAACCTCTCCTTAGACATAACTTTCTAGACATTGCCAATAATGTTATCTAATAATATTATTCAGATAATATGAATTATTGCTCCGATAATAGAAAATACTGTGTAGTGATAATTATTAAAACAATAATAATATAAAATATCAACGCAACAATTATTGAATCAATAAAATAAAATATCGAATAAAGAATTACCGTAATAATTATTGAGTAGTGCCTTCACGTAAGAATCAATAATTGGTGTAATACTGCAATGCTACCGTGTGTTTTAACCACCGTATTCCAACAATGATAATTGTATAATAACTACGCCGTTATTTATAAGCAACTTATTCTCATCATTTTCTTCATCCAATCGCTTTTTCAGGTTATGGGCTCCACACAAGGTCTGCATACCGCATTTAATATTCTCAAAGAAAAAATATTCCACGACCAAACGAATATTCCCCGTCAACAATGAATATTTTAAAACCACTTGCTTGTTTGAAATAATTGCGCATTTTACCCACAACTTACCACATTAATCAAATCAACCCTTACTATTTTAAGATAATAAATAGAGGAAATTTAATTTTATTAAATAATAAGTTGGGGTCTTACATATGAACCCCGTGAACTTTGCCTGCCAAACCTTCAAATTATTACATATATATAACTATAATAATAATAATGATTGAACTCCCATCTTGCCAACTTGCAAAACCAATAATACATAATAATTAAAACAATCTTACTCCCTCCCAATTCAACATCCCAGCCAATTTCCATTCAAAAATTCAAATGTGGGCCCCACCATTATATATATATATATATATAAAACAAAATTATAAAATACATATAATCAAAACATCACCATTACCAAATTTATACACCACCCATAACTTCATTTCTCCCACCAAAGACTTTGTTACACACGTGGGCCCCACCCCTTAAAATAACTTTCTACCGATTATTTTGAAAAATGGGCAAATGGGGGTCTATAAAATAAGCAAAACTTCATAAAAATCACCTTAATAATTTAAACAACACTTATCATCATTATTATAATTCACAATATTAATCTACCAGTGTCGTTCCTGGTGAAAGGGGCTTTCCAATAAGGATTTCTCCCTATCATAGCCATGATTAGGTGACCAAACCTCTCTCGGCGTAACTTCTGACATCGTTATTATTGCAAATAATAATATTAATAACTCATCATCTCAATTATTGATTTAATAATATATAAAATATCGACAATAATTGAATCAAATAACGTGAGATACTATGCAACAAATACTGAAGCAATAATTAAACAAAACTTAGTGACTTATCACGTAAGCATCATTAATCAATACCGTGTGCTACTATGCAACCACGCGTATTCTTGTACTTTTACTACCGAGTAGTTCAACAAGATAATTAACGGTAAAACTTCCGCCGTTATTTTCATAAAAATATTTTTGTCGCTTTCTCAATCCGATAATAATTACATTGTGGGGTCCACCAATGATTAACCGGTTATTGCATTTAATATTCCCTGCTAAAACGAATATTCCCCGACCAATCGAATATTATAAAACAACTTACGTACTTTGACAAATTTGTAAATATTACCCACAACTATAACATTATATCAAATTATTCTATAATATTCAAAACTGATATTTATAGAAAAATCACCTTTATTAAAAAGTTGGGGTCTTACAATGTGTTGTCGTATTTTGCACGACAATTGTATTATTGAAGTTGTAGTTTGCTTTCTGTACCATGTACTTGGCGACTCAGAATAGGTGTTGTATACCTATTTTGGGGGCGTCACATACATCACCCATTCTAAGTCGTCAAATACATGGTACAAAATTTAAATACAAACTTAATTATACAACTGTCGTGTAAAATACGACAAAACATAGCTGAGAGTTTTGACACGAATATTGTCTTATAGACAATATTCAAACTCAAATGGAGTCCTCATTACAATTATTATCACAATATTTTATAAAATAGTGAGGACTACTACAGACACCATCTCAGATCGTCATTCCATTCCCCGACTAGTCTCGGCTACATTCTCATTTCCTGAAGAGAACAATGAAAGTAAAAGGGTGAGCTCAACTAACCCAGTAAGAAATATTATGACTAAGATAATATAAAATAAATTATCGTTAGCTTTCAACAGTGTCAAACTGATAAAATACAATAAAAATCAAGTTTAACTGTAGCGGAACAAGCAATCCATCAGAAGATTCAAGTAGAGGAAATCTACTATCTTCTATGATTTGAGAGTTTATCATCAATTTTATCGCTGAGACTCAACTTAATAAATAATTCACATCACTGAATTATCCATGCACTACGGGCCAAGGATATTCATTAGTATCACATCCACGAATTATCCATGCATTACGAGCCAAAGATAATCGTGTTATCACCAATGGTCATAATCATGCCAACAACTGTCCATCAATGGACAACGGGTCAATGAAGACTTTTACCACATCATTTGTAACATTACAAGTCATGGTCATAATCATACCAATCAATAGTTCATCTATGCACTACGGGTCAAAGCTTACTTTCAACACAATATAAGCATGAGGATGATGACAATGATATAAGAATTCAATTAAATGAGAGCAAGGATAAATTTTAAAGATTTTATAATTTAATTAATCCCTAATTTAATAATATCCAAATTGTCAACATGATATTGCTTTGTGGAGTAAAATTCGAGAATAATTTTGTATCAAAAATGATTTGGACCGAAAAGACATCAATTTTTATCATGAATAGTACCCCGAGTGAATATTATCCCGTGAATAGTACTTCGAGAATAGTACCCCGGTATGAAAAGATTAAAAATTATTAAAAATGCTCAAAATAATATTTTCATGAAAAGATATTAGATAAAGCGCAAATTTCAAAGATATTCTACTAATTTCACGGAATATAGAAGTCAAAACTTAACAAAATGAGTGTATAATTCGAAATCTGAAATGAAATAATATTACTTACATACTACAGAATCTGGAAGAAAATATTATTTCATACGAATATTGAACAAAAATAATATCTTTTACCTTAAAAGGGAAAGTATTCCAACTGGTATAGCAGGGTTATTCTTGAAGAAGAGTTATATTGTTTTCTACGCTCAAAGCTTCCTTAAACTCTAAAGAAATACATTCAATATTATAGAAGAAGAATTTTTTGATTATGGCGTGATTTTTAATTCTAAACTAAGCATCCTATTTATAGGAGAATGGAAAGGATACTATTTAAATTTAGAAATCACTTTACCAACAAAGTAAAAGTTTCACGCCGTATGATTCAATCGATCGAAAAATTTTCCTAATTCATTATCTGTATACTTATGCATAATAAAATATAATATATTCTATTTTTCATAAAAAACAAAACTTATTACATAATATATATATATATATAATAAAAAACAAAACATCACCACCACCGTATTTTCCCACCACCACTCGTGAATAGGGGTGTTCAACCGATTTTTACCAGATCGAACCTGGATCGATGCAACCGAAACCAGCCCAAAATCTTGATACAATATCTGCACCTATTTGGACCAATATATCAGAATCCCATGCATGCATTTGCCTAAGAATTTATTTTTACCGAAAATTAATATAATTATTATTTTATTATTTTTATTATTATTTTTATTTTTATTTTTATTATTATAATCATTATTTTATTATTATTATTATTAATAAATTATTATTAATAATAAAAATTTAGAAAATCAAGATATACCTATCCCTGTTAAACTTCTCTTGAACCATAAAAATGCCGAATCGAGACCTGCATTGAAAAACCATTTTTTTGTCGATCGAACTGCATTTTCTTTTTTATACCGAATCGACTTCGGTCAAATTCGGTTCGAAAAACTGAAAAACCAAAAAAATCGATCGAATTGAACAGCCCTACCCGTGAACCATCCCATTTTATTTCACTCGTGGGCCCCACCTGTTATTATAAATATATATATATACTGAATAACTTTCTACCAATATTTTTAAAAAATGGGTAAGTGGGGGGTCCAAATAATAAATAAAATTTATCATAAATACTTCATAAAATCCTCTTAATATTTTTAAAAACATTTATTCATCAATAATATAACTTACAATATTAACAACCAGATCATTCCCAGGAAAGAGGGGGCTTTCTGATATGTATTTATCCATATTGGCGTGCAATTAGGTGACCAAATCCCTTTCATCGACAAAACTTTTTAGACATTGTCAACAATGCAAATAATAATATGAATAACTTGTCATCTCAATTATTGATTTAATAATATAAAATATTGTACAGATGATACTATAACAATAATTGAATCAATAATGTGAAAAACTATGCAGCAATTATTGTGGCAATAATTGAAATACACTGAGTGACTTCTCACGTAAGAATTAATAATCAACACTGTGTGCTACTATGCAACCACGCGTATTACTGTACTTTTACCATCGAGTATTTCAATAGTTAACGATAAAACTTTCGTTGTTATTTTTATAAAAAGATATTTCTAACGTTTTTTTAATTGCGACAATAATTCCGTTGTGGGGTCCACCAATGATTGTGTCGTCGTACGAATATTCCCTATTAAAACGAATATTTTTCGATCAATCGAATATTTTATAACAACTTGCTTACTTTGCAAAATTTATAAATATTACCCACAACTATAATATTATAACAAATCCATACCATAATTCTTCAAAATGATATTTAGAGAAAAAATAATCTCTATTCATAAAAGTTGGGGTCTTACATATTTAATTTTAAAATAAATCTTACATTTATTAGAACCATCTAGATAAAATAAAAAATAGCAAAATTTATAATTTTGGTAATTATATTGTTTAAAATTAATTAATTTATACTAATTTTAAATATAGAGATATTTTATATTGAATTTAAAATGTCAATATAAAAATAAATAAATAATAAGAAGGAGAAAAGTATACTTATTACACAAATTTTAAAAAAAAATAAAAAAATGAGGAGAGAGAAATCAATTTTAATAGGTGAAAAAAAGTAAAATAAAATATAATATATTCACCATGCAGACACTATGCATAATAAAATATAATATATTATATTTTTCTTAAAAAAAAAAATTTATTACATATATATATATATATAAACATCACCACCACCGTATTTTCCCACCACCACCTGTGAACCATCCCATTTCATTTCACTCGTGGGTGTAAGACCCCAGTTTTTATAAATAAAGATGAATTTTCTATAAATATTATTTTTGAATATTATGGAATAATTTGATATAATGTTATAGTTGTGGGTAATATTTATAAATTTTGCAAAGTATACAAGTGGTTATATTATATTCGATTGGTGAATATATTCATTTAGCAGGAATATTCGTATAACTACTCAATCATTGGTGGACCCTACAATGTAATTATCATTTGATCGAGAAAAAGACAAAAATATTTTATTGAAATAACTATGGAAGTTTTACCGCTTGATACTCGCTTGAACTACTCTGTAGTAAAAGTACAAAGAATACGTGTGGTTGCGACAAGAATATTACCAGATTGATTATCGATGCTTATGTGAAGTCACTTAGTTTGATTCCATTATCACGATTAATAATATGAATTATTATAATGATAATGACGCTTTTGTTTTATTCAGATTATTAACGTAATAAAAAAAAAACATCTTTTTATATAAAATGTAATACTTTATTAAAGTTATTTTATAAATAAAATATATTATATTTTATTATGCATAGTGTTTTTCGTATGTTTTTTTGTATATGTTTGCATAGTAAAATGTTTTTTTATATAAATAGAATATATTATATTTTATTTAAAAGATTTTCTTTAAATATGGGACCGCCGATTAAAGTAAATCAATCTGACTGCTTCATGGATTAATTACTATGCATTCCATTTTCCTATAAATAAAGCTCATTCCTTCATTATTTTCTTACTTAATTCATTGAAACTCTGAGAGAAAATTATAGAGAGAAGCTATAGAGAAAAGTTATAGAAAGAAGAAGAGTATTCTCGCTACTTCATTACTTCTATATTCATTCTTTTTACGGTAGTGGGTGTTATTCTTTCTTCAAGAGAACTTCATTATTCCATTCACTATTATTCGTTGAATAACTCTCGTAAAGTGGCATACCCTATACATAACCTCAGACACGCCAGATACCCTATACTTGGTGAAATCCTTATGTTATTCCATTGCTTATTTATTCTCGCTGGAATAACCTCAGATACGCTGATTTATTCTATACTTGGTGACATTCTTTATTATTCTCATTGGAACATCCTCATGCATGTGTTTTACACACCGACCGGTTCCGCTTTTTATTATTCTGCTGGAACATCCTGCTCGTGTGTTTTACACCGGACCGGTTCCGCTCTTTATCATTCTCGCTGAATATCCTATCTCGTGTGTTTTTACACCGGATCTCGTTCCATCTTTATTATTCGTTGGAACATCCTGCTTGCGTGTGAATTTCACCGACCGTTCGGTTCCGTTATTATTATTCGGCTGAATAACTCGCGCCTGCGCAATCGCATCGCATGCATGGTGATTTCTTTTGTTATTCCATTCTTTATTATACCCAATTGGTTAAAACTTTGACTTATACTCCATGAAATTAGTAGAATATCCTCGATATTTGCGTTTCATCCAAAGATCTTTTCACGGAAATATTCTTCCGATCATTCTTGAATTTTACTCTACAAAGCAAATCATGTTGACAATTTGACGTTAATAATTCCTGGATAAAATAATTCTTGAACTTGTTTTATTGAATTCTTATATCATTGTCATCATCCTCATGTTTATATTTTTTTTAAAGTCATCTCAGGCCTCTGTAGAAGCATGGATGGACTTGGTATGATTATGACTCGGGATTATTCGGTATGTAATCACGACCGTAATGTTACAAATGATGTGATTAAAAATCCTCGCAATGTAGTAGTGCATCGATGGACGCTTGTTGGCATGATCATGACCATTAATGAATACACAACTATTCTCGCCCGTAAAGCAGAATAATTGTGATCGCGATACTTAAGAATATCCTCGGCCGTAGTAGTGCGAGGGTGATTCGATGATGTGGATTATTTATTAAAGTCGAGTCTCACCTATAATGTTGATGAAAAACCTTTTAAAATCATAAAAGATAGTAGATTTTATTTTCTACTCACTCTTTTAATGGATCGCATATTCCGCCGCAGCTTAAACCGGTTTGTCTATTGTATTTTATCGCTTTAACATCGTTGAAGACTATTGATAATTTATTTCAGATTATCTTAGTCATAATATTTCTTCTTGGGCTAGTTGAGCTCACCCTTTTCTTTCACCGTTTTCTTCAGAAATGAGAATATAGTCGGGACGAGCCTGGGAAACGAGTGATGGTCCTCAAGATAAGATTAGTAGTCCTCACTATTCGTGAAATAGTGTGATAATAATTGTAATGAGGACTTTTTGTTTGAGTTTGTATAATATCTAGTAGATTTATATTTGTATTTAAACTCATGCTTTATGTCAGATCAGATTACCATGCTTATGTTAATAAGTTGTATTTAAATTACATCATCATGTAAGTGGCGACCCAAGATGGGTGATGTATACCTAATTTTGGGGCGTCACAAATGATATCAAAGCTTAGGGATATGATCCTCGCTAAGATGTGAGAAAAGTACTAGAGGGAGAGACGGGAATACCTTCGCTAGTATGACCTACCCAAGTTTTTGTGCTATTTTATTGGTTCATTTGTAATATAAAGGTAATTGTTAAATGTCAATTAATCTTTTGTTTTGTGGCGATGATCTCAAAATGACATCCGAGAATGTTGAGAATAGCAATGGAGCACAAAGCGATCGCCGATTCACCACATATCAATAATCGTGATAATGTGCATCGTGAAGGCGATAATCCTCACGCAAACAACACCGACCAAATGATGAATGATCAAATGTTCGAGGCTTTATGCAATTTATGCAACAAAGAAAGCGAGAGCGACTCGCCCAAAACGTAGGTGGAAACACGGAAAACTCTCCAGGTCACCGCTAAACAATTCAAGGAGCCGGGACCACCGGAGTTTAAGGGAGAGCCAAAACCACTTCGGCGGAAGCATGGGATAAAGCAGATTACCAAGATATTTGATGTCTTGGGATGCTCCGGAGCAAAAGGTTCCTTTTTGCACGCTTTTATGTCATGCGCGATAGGCGACACACCGGTGGGAATCGGTAAAACGTACTCAACCTCATTGTCATCAAGATATCTTGGGAGAAGTTCCAGAGTCGCTTCAACGACAAATACTTTCCGAAAGTATTCGCCATACGTGAAGGAGGTGGAGTTTATCAAGTTGGAACAAAACAATACGACCGTGTCGCAATACGAGGCAAAATTTGCGGAGTTATCACTATTTCGTCCCACTTGGTGGATAATGAAGAGAGAATGGCGCGAATGTTTTAAGAGGTTTGAAGTCGAGATACGCCAACATCTTATTTCTCATAAACCGTGTTTGTATTCGGGATGTTGTAAAATAGGGCTCGCTTAGTGGAGCGCGATAACGAGTCAACGAACTAAAAGAGAAAGCAAAATAAGAAAGTTATAATACAACGGAGAGTAGTCATCGAAGCTTGACAACAAGCGTGGAGGGAATCAATAGTCGATATGGTAACCACTTCGGTGGTAATCGTAATAAAAAACAATAAGAATGGACATTTCAAGAAACGGAGATTCAACAATAATGGAAAGACGTCAAAGACCAAAGACCATTGTTAAGGAAGGAGAAAGACCACCTATCATATGCTTCAAATGCGAGAGAAGAGGGACACATCATCCGAATCGTACCATGCCGTCCAAAGCATGTTATAATTGTGGAAGAGAAGGTCACTTAGCTCGATTTTGTCCATCAAGACAAATTCAACTAGGATGGAGGCACCAAAGGTCATCCCGTAAAAGTCAAAACCAAGAAGTCAAGGGAGAGAGGCGTTTGTTGTGACCTCCCAGAGAGCAAGGAACCCGAATGAGGTCATCACGGGTAAGCTTATCATAAACTCTAATGAAGTCTACACTTTATTTGATACCCTGTTCTACCCATTCTTTTATTTCTCCTACTTGCGCCATCGATTAAATTTGACTCGAGAAATTAGACTTTGACTTATCTGTGGAAACTCCGGTGGGAGAAACCTTCATTACATCCATCGCTTATAAGTCTTGTTTGGTTCAAATCGGTACCCTTCACATTACTGTCGATCTTATTTCATTAAAAATACTTGCATTTGACGTGATTCTAGGGATTGATTGGTTAACTACTTATCATGCAAAAATTGATTGTTTTCGTAAGGTCATTAGCTTTCATATTCCTAATCAACCTATTATGCTAATTCAAACGACCAAACCATTAAAATCAATCACGGCTATCTCAAGCCATAAAGCTATTCGTTTATTGAAAAATGGATGTCAAGCTTTCTTAGCTCATGTCACGATTTAAACAAAAATACGCCGCTTTTGAGCGATATTTCTATTGTTAATAAATTTCCGACGATTCTCAAGAACTTCCCGCCTACCCCCGAGCGTGAAATTGAATTTTGTATCGACCTTGAACCCTCGGTACAAAACCTATTTCCAAAGCCCCATATCTAATGGCTCTATCAACTTCGTGAGTTAAAGACCCAACCGCAGGAATTGTTAGACATCGGCTTTATTCGACCTAAGTACTTCTCCTCGGGGTGCTCCTGCTCTATTCGTGAAGAAGAAAGATGGGAGTATGCGACTTTGTATTGATTATCGGAGTCAATCATGTCACCATCAAAAATAGGTATCCATTGCCACGTATTGATGACCTGCTTGACCAACAGCAAGGAGCCAAATTCTTTTCAAAGATCGATCTTCGTTCCGGATATCACCAATTGAAGATTAGAACCACCGACATTCCAAAGACGGCTTTTCGTAACTCCTAAGACGGGCATTATGAATTCCTAGTCATGTCCTTTGGATCGACTAATGCTCCTCGCCGCCTTCATGGATATGATGAACCGAGTATTCAAGGAATATTTAGATCACTTTGTGGTCGCCTTTATTGATGACATCCTTATTTATTCCAAAAGCCGTGAAGATCATGAAAGCAACACTTGAGGTCGACACTCCAAAAGCTTCGTGAATATAAGCTTTATGCCAAGTTGAAGAAATGCGAAGTTCGGGCTCAAAGAAGTAGCATTCCTCGGGCACGTGGTATCAAGTCATGGAATATCCGTTGACCCGCAGAAAGATCGAAGCTATTCAAAGTCGGGAACAACCTAAATCGCCGATCCAAGCACGTAGCTTTCTCGGTTTAATTGGTTATTATCGGAGATTCGTGGAAGGATTTTCTCGAATCGCTACTCCATCGACTCAAATTGACTCGAAAAGATACAAAGTTCGGCTGGAGCGAAGAATGTGAGAAGAGTTTTCAAGAACTCAAGAAGAGACTTATTTCAAAGACTGCTCGACAATACCATTTGCCTCGAGGGATTTGTCATCTACAAGTGATGCTTCGAGCAAAGGGTTGGGATGTGTTCTTATGCAACATGGAAAAGTTATAGCCTTATGCCTCATGACAACTCAAAGAATATGAGAGGAATTATCCTACTCATGATCCGAGTCGGCGTAAATTATCTTCAGACTTAAAATTTGGAGGCATTACTTGTATGGGGGAGAAAGTGGAGATCTTTACGGATCATAAAAGCCTCAAATATTTCTTCACTCAAAAGGAACTCAACATGCGACAACGACGTTGGCTTGAACTGCTGAAAGATTATGATCATACCATCCAATACCATCCTCGAAAAGCGAACGTGGTAGGCGATGCATTGAGTAGAAGATCGTATGCAAGCACGAAGTGCGTTATTGTCAACACAAAGGCCCATTTTGTGTGACTTGCAAAGGATGGAGATAGAGTTAAAGACTCTGTGGACGCATGTGATGATAGCAAATATACGAGTAGAACCGACTTTAATCGATAAAGTTAAAGTCGCCAAGCTACGCACTGAGCCGATGCGTATGAAAAGAAAGTGCAAGAGGTGCTACGCCAAGCAAGAATCGATGAAGAAGGAATACTTGAGTCAACTCCGCACTTTGTGTTCCTAACGACCTCGATTTAAAGTATAATATCATGATGGAGCGCACAACACACCATTTGCAATCCATCTCGGAGTACCAAAATGTATCATGATATTCGCCATACATTTTGGTGGAGCAATACGAAGAGGGAGATAGCATTGCTTATCTCAAGGTGTCTAACTTGTCAACGAAGTTAAAGCGGAGCATCAAGTACCAAAAGGTCCATCAGAACCACTTGAAATTCCGTAATGGAAGTGGGGAGCACATTACCATGGATTTCGCTATCGGCCTTCCTAAGGTTTCTCAAGGCATTGATGCGATTTGGGTCATTGTTGATAGATCACCAAGTCCGCTTCATTTCTTACCGACACGAGAAACTTATACACTTGAACGCCTTGCTTCAGATGTATATAAACGAGATTGTAAGATCGCATGGTATGCCTAGATCCATAGTTTCCGATCGAGACCCAAGATTCACATCAAGATTTTGGGTTAGTTTGCAAAAAGCTATGGGCACGGACTTTCACGATTTAGCTTTCGGATATCATCCTCGATTTGACGATTGACAATGGAGAGGACTATTCAAACTCTCAAGATCTATTAAGACTCAGTGTTCTTGATTTCAAGGGAGTTGGGACAAGTTTTTACCATTGGTGGAGTTTTCCTACAACAACAGCTTATCGCAAGTATTGGCACGGCTCCATTCGAGCGTTGTATGGAAGAAAGTGTCGCTTCTCCAAGATATCTTTGGATGAGGTGGGTGAAGCAACGTTGTTGGGACCGGAGTTGGTACGTATGACTACGGAAAAGATTCAAACGATCCGACAACGTATAAAAACCTCACAAAATCGACAAAAGAGTTATCTTGATCTTCATCGAAAGGACGTGGAATTCAATATAGAGATCATGTGTTGTTAAAAGTCGCTCCATGGAAAGGAGTTACAAGATTTGGAAAGAGAGGAAACTTAATCCTCGATTCATCTGGTCCATTTTAATCCTCGATCGAGTAGGAATCGCGCCTATAGACTCGCTTTTACCGCCAAATATGTCTCTCAGTGTTCATAACGCTTTTCACATATCCATGTTACGTAATATGTGAAAGACCCAACCATATTATTGAAGTTAGAACCTGATTTAAATAAGCGGAAGATTTGACGTATGAAGAGGTTCCCTGCTCAAATTTTGATAAGAAGGAACATATTCTACGCCCAAGGTTATACCTCAAGTCAAAGTTTTGTGGAGGAACCACGATGTTGAGGAAATGACTTGGGAGTTAGAATCAAATGAAATCAAGGTATCCTTACCTCTTCGACATACCAGTATCGCACTTCTAATTTCGAGGGCTTAAATTTCATAAGAAGGAGGTCAGTAAGACCCCGCTTTTTATAAATAAAGATGAATTTTCTATAAATATTATTTTTGAATATTATGGAATAATTTGATATAATGTTATAGTTGTGGGTAATATTTATAAATTTTGCAAAGTATACAAGTGGTTATATTATATTCGATTGGTCGGGGAATATTCTATGGTTTAGCAGGGAATATTCGCACAACTACTCAATCATCAGTGGACCCCACAATGTAATTATTGTCGGATCGAGAAAAAGACAAAATATTTTATTGAAATAACGGCGAAGTTTTACCGCTGATATCGCTGAACTACTCTCAGTAAAAAAAGCACAAAGAATACGTGTGGTTGCATAAGAAGACACTACCAGATTGATTATCGATGCTTATGTGAGAAGTCACTTAGTTTGATTCCATTATCACGATTAATAATATGAATTATTATAATGATAATGACGCTTTTGTTTTATTCAGATTATTAACGTAATAAAACGAAACATCTTTTTATATAAAATGTATCACTTTATTAAAGTTATTTTATAAATAAAATATATTATATTTTATTACGATAGTGTTTTTTTGTGATAAGTTTTGCATAAAAAATGTTTTTATATAAATAGAATATATTATATTTTATTTAAAAGATTTTTCTTTAAATATGGACCGTCGATTAAAGTAAATCAATCTGGACCGCTCATGGATTAGTTACTATGCATTCCATTTTCCTATAAATAAAGCTCATTCCTTCATTATTTTCTTACGAATTCATTGAAACTCTGGAGAGAAAATTATAGAGAGAAGCTATAGAGAGAAAGTTATAGAAAGAAGAAGAGTATTCTCTACTTCATTACTTCTATATTCAGCCTTCTTTTACTAGTAAGGGTGTTATTCTTTCTTCTTGAAGAGAACTTCATTATTCCATTCACTATTATTCTGCTGAATAACTCGTAAAAAAGTGGCATACCCTATACATAACCTCATATACGCTGCAGATACCCTATACTTGGTGAAATCCTTATGTTATTCCATCGCTTATTTATTCTCGCTGAATAACTCAGATACACATGATTTACCTATACTTGGTGACATTCTTTTATTATTCCGTTGGAACATCCTGCTCACATGTGTTTTACACCCTACCGGTTCCGCTTTTATTATTCTCGTTGGAACATCCATCACATGGTGTTTTACAATTCGACCGGTTCCGCTTTTTTATCATTCTCGTTGAATATCCTATCTGTGTGTTTACACCGGATCCGGTTCCATCTTTATTATTCATTGGAACATCCTGCTTGCAGTGAATTTCACCCCGACCGGTTCCGTTATTATTATTCTTGGTTGAATAACCTCGCTCTATGCCAAGCACCGCATGCATGGTGATTTCTTTTGTTATTCCATTCTTTATTATACCCAAATTGGTTAAAACTTTGACTTCTATACTCCATGAAATTAGTAGAATATCCTCGATATTCATGTTTTCATCCAAAGATCTTTTCACGGAAATATTCTTCCGATCATTCTTGAATTTTACTCTACAAAGCAAAGATCATGTTGACAATTTGGACGTTAATAATTCCCCGGATAAAATAATTCTTGAACTTGTTTTATTGAATTCTTATATCATTGTCATCATCCTCATGTTTATATTTTTTTAAAGTCATCTGTGGCTCGTAGAGCATGGATGGACTTGGTATGATTATGACTTGTGGATTATTCTGCCAGTAATCACGACCGTAATGTTACAAATGATGTGATTAAAAATCCTCGCGTTAGTAGTAGTGCATTGATGGACAGCTTGTTGGCATGATCATGACCATTAATGAATACACAACTATTCTCGCCCGTAGTGCGAGAATAATTGTGATCGTGATACTTAAGAATATCCTCGGCCAGAAGTGCGAGGGGTGATTCGATGATGTGGATTATTTATTAAAGTCGAGTCTCAAGCCTAACAAAGGATGAAAACCTTTTAAAATCATAAAAGATAGTAGATTTTATTTTCTACTTGACTCTTTTAATGGATCAGATATTCACGCAGCTTAAACCGGTTGTTTATTGTATTTTATCGCTTTAACATTGTTGAAGACTATTGATAATTTATTTTGCATTATCTTAGTCATAATATTTCTTACTTGGGCTAGTTGAGCTCACCCTTTTCTTTCACCGTTTCTTCAGTGAAATGAGAATATATATTTGGGACGAGCCTGGGAAACGAGTGATGGTCCTCAAGATAAGATTAGTAGTCCTCACTATTCGTGAAATAAGTGTGATAATAATTGTAATGAGGACTTTTTGTTTGAGTTTGTATAATATCTAAGTAGATTTATATTTGTATTTAAACTCACAGCTTTATGTCGTATTGCATACCTACGCTTATGTTAATAAGTTGTATTTAAATTACGTATCATGTAAGTGGCGCACCCAAGATGGGTGATGTATACCTAATTTTGGGGGCGTCACAGTGGGCCCCACCTCTTTTATATATATATATATATTGTAAGACCCCGAAATTTTTAAATAAAAAGGAATTTCCTTTATTTATTATTTTGAAATAGTAAGGGTTGATTTGATTAATGTGGATAGTTAAGGGTTAAATACGCAAATATTTCAAAATAAGCAAGTGGTTATAAAATATTCATTATCGCTTGGGAATATTCGTTTGGTCGTGGAATATTAAATCTTTGTCGGGGAATATTCGTATGACGGCAAGCATGACCATGTGTGGGCCCCATAACTGGAAAGCGATTGGATGAAGAAAACGACAAATATAAGTTGTTTTAAAATAACGACGTAGTTATTATCAGATTATCTTGTTGAATACCCTATGGGTTAAAACACACTAATGCGCGTTGTTGAGCGAAGACACCGGATTGCACCAATTATTGATTCTTACGTAAGAAGGCACTACTCAATAATGGTTACGATAATTATTGCTCATTATTTTATCGAGTTAATAATTGCTGCGCGTTGATATTTTATATTCTTTGTTGTTTGATAATTGTCATTACACAAAGATTTTCATTATCGAAGCAATAATTCATATTATCCTAATAATATTATTAGATAACATTATTGGCAATGTCTAGAAAGTTCGTCAAGGAGAGGTTTGGTCACCTAATTGCGGCGCCAAGTAAGAAGAAATTCTTATTGAAAGCCCCTCTTCCCTGAGAACCGCCTGGTTGTCAATATTGTGATTCTCATATATTATTTGTGAATAATTAATTATTGATTTATATGATGAGGAAAATATTGATTTTATGTGGATATAGATGGAGAAAATTTTTAAAATGACAATTGTTGAAAATTAATATTTTATCTTTTTCTCGATAAAATAATTCATTTAAATATATTATTTTAATAATATATTAATCTGGTGATATTTTTTTACAATGAATGTGGGATATATGAGTATACGAGGAAGAAGAGTATTTTTGTTGCAATAAATGTTTAAAACATGTTAAACATGCCTAGGTGGACCCCATTTATTGATCGAAATTTGATTATAAATGTAAAATCGCCTGCTTGTGGATTTCTTGGTCCAATTTCTATTTGGAATTTGGAAAACTTCCTTCTCGCAAAGTTGTAGAGAATTGAAATTCCTATAAAAACTCGCTAGATTCAATTTTTCCGATGAAAGGGCTATTTATTATGAATTATTGAAGTTCCGATTAATTGATTATCATTTTTGGAGTTTTAAGTAAGTTTTGCATGAAAAACGTTTTTACACTATGGGACATGTGTTAGTGGTTGATTTCAAATTGATGGTGTGTAAGACCCAAATTTTTTAAATAAAAAGGAATTTCCTTTATTTATTATTTTGAAATAGTAGGGTTGATTTGATTAATGTGGATAGTTAGGGTAAAATACGCAAATATTTCAAAATAAGCAAGTGGTTATAAAATATTCATTGTTGTTTGGGGAATATTCGTTTGGTCGTGGAATATTCAGATCGCTTGGGAATATTCGCATTTACGACACCAGCAATGCAATGTGTGGGCCCCATAACGGAAAGCGATTGGATGAGAAAACGACAAATATAAGTTGGTTAAAAATAACTACGTAGTTGTTACCAAGTAAGACTGTTGAATACCCTTGGTTAAAATACGATGTCTACGCGTGGTTGCACAAAGAAGACACTCAGATCGCACAAAGATTGTTGAAATTATTGATCCTTACGTAAGAAGGCACTACTCAATAATTTTCACAAGAGCTATCGCTCAATATTTTATTTTATTGATTCAATAATTCCGCGTTGATATTTTATATTATTGTTGTTCAATAATTGTCACCGCATGCACATTATCTCCATTATCGATCAATAATTCATATTATTTAAATAATATTATTAGATAGCATTATTGGCAATGTCTAGAAAGTTCATCAAGGAGAGGTTTGGTCACCTAATCATGCGCCAAGAAGAGAAAATCCTTATTGGAAAGCCCCTCTTCCTGAAAACTACCGGTCATTATAATTGTGATTCAGTAATATTATTTATGAATAATTAATTATTGATTCATATGATAAAGAATATTTATTTTATGTGGATATAAATGATGGATTTATTTATGTGGTTATAAATGAAGAAATTAATGTTGAGGTGTTTTATCAAGATTTTATCTGATTGGAGGTATTAAAAATCAAATCGTGGGTTTTAGATATATTGCGGGGTTATAATTTTTAATCCGACCGCTGATTGTGGTAATTTTGGGTATGTTATACATACATAAGTTGAGTATATGTCCACAAATTTTGAACCGTTAAAATGCACGAATGATTTGTTGTGAATTTTAAGAGGTGTCTAATTCGAAATTAGGTTTATAATTGATTTTGGTGGAAAATTCTAGAATTGAGTGGGCCCCACTTGTGGTTGGTGAAGAAATGTGCTGAATTTTATTTCAAATGTGGTGGTGGGAATAGTAGCGGTAAAAAATCATCGTAGTGGCGTCAAGTCTGCTTGGGCTTTACCGGCTAACATTTTCCTATAAATAGAGGGCTGTTAGAATTGAAAATCACACCGTAAACAAAAGTTTTCTCTCTCTATATTATCGAGCGTATTTTGTGAGTATTCGAGATACTTTGAGAGTTCTTTGCTCAATACAAGTTTCATTCAAAGATCACTTCCTACCTTTCCTTCCGGATCGATTTTCGAGGTAAGGGATGTTATTTTCTTCTCGAATGATATTATTTCTTCAATATCATTATCTTTGAAATATTGGTTGAATTTTTATCAAATTTGGAACTTTTTCATGTCTGGGTTACTATTCATGAGTTACTATTCACGAAGTTACTATTCATGAGTTACTATTCACGAGTTACTATTCACGAGTAGTACTATTCATGAAGCGTGAAAATGTTTTTTTTGTGGAATTTCTATCTTTTGGTGCTTGAGTTACTATTCACGATATACGACACTATATTCACGATACTCAGATTATTCACGATACTCTGACTATTCAATCTAAAAATAAAATTTCTTCTTTTCGTCCAAAATATCTATTCTGGATACTAGCTTTGATTGTATCCATGTTTTGATCATTCTTGAATTTTACACCACCATGATTATTTTTTGAGGTATTGTTGACATGGATAAAACAAAGTACTAATCATTAATCCTTAATCCTTGTCATTTTGTTTCACCGGATTCGCTTCTTTAAAAATATTTTTCATCATCCTCGCCTTAAATGATGATATTATTGAATATCTTCGCCCCAGTAGTGCAAAGAGATGAATGATTTCAAGAATATCTTTGGCCCGTAGTGCAAAAGATGAACAGTGTTGAGATGAACACGACCGATCGATTAATATCTTTGGCCTCAGAAAGTGCAAAGATGAACAGTGTTTAAATGAACACGACCGAATCGATGAATATCTTTGCCTCAGTAGTGCAAAGATGAATATTTGATTCGAGATGTATATCGATTGATGTTACAGGATAAAAAAGATAGATGATGAACTTTTAAATTCATACATAGAAGATAGTAGTTTGCATTCTCTACTTAACTCTTCTAATGAATTATTATTTCATTGCAATATTGATTTAAAATTTGTTGTCTATCAGATTCTATTAAATTTTTCCTCGTTGAAGACTAACGATAATTTGTTGTATATTATCTTAGTCATAATATTCTTTTATCGAGCTAGTTGAGCTCACCCTTTTCCTTTTTTTGTTCCATTCTTCTCGTGAGGCGAGAATATAAATGGCAGTACGTAGCCTGGGTATGGAATGAAGGTTTTAGAAAGGATTGTTTAGTAGTCCTCACCATTTTTGTAAAATAATGTATCAATAAATGTGATAAGGATTTATTTGAGTATAGATATTGTCTGTAAGATAATATTTGTATTCAAACTCACGCTTTTACTTGTTGTAATAATAAAGTTGTAGTTGTTTTCGCACTATGTATTGACAACCTCGTAATGGTGTGATGTATACCTATTTTGGGGCGCCACAGCTTGGTATCGTAGCTTAGGATACGATCTCCATGAGATCGGGGAATGTAAACTAGAGGGGAGAGACGAGTAAATCCTTCGCTAAGTGTGTCCTACCTAAGCTTATTTGTTAGTTGGTCAAGATATAAGGGATATTATGTGATATATTGATTTCCTTAATTAACCCTTGTTTTATATGAAGATTTGAGAATGTCGATCGAGAATATTAACAATGGAAATGAGAACGTGGAGACGCCTCAGACTCACCAACGAGGAGAACGTGCAACAGTCGGCAATGTTCCTCCCGTGAACAACACCATGGAGCGATGATGAACGAGGGATGTTTAGAAGTTTTTTGCAGCTCATGCAAAATCGCATTTAGGAGAGACTCGTGTTCAAAATACGAGGAGGAAATGATAGCAATTCACCAAGTTGTCACAAACAAGCAGCTTCAAAGAGTCAGGACCACCGTAATTTAAGGAAAGCCGATCCGATCACGGCGAAACACGGGTCAAGCAAATTACCAAGATATTCGATGTCTTGGGATGCACGGAGAACAGAAGGTTCCATTCGCCACCTTTATGTTCCGTGGCGAGGCGTGATCATCGGTGGGAGTCTATGAAGCGTACACTCCATCCACCAAGACTCAAAGATGTCTTCGGAGACATTTCAGAGATTATTTAATGACAAATACTTTCCTCGAAAGTGTTCATTATATGAAGGAAGTGGAGTTCATCGATTAGAGCAAAAAAATACGACGGTGTCTCAAGACGAGGCAAAGTTTGCAGAGTTATCCAGTTTTGCACCCTCATTTGGTGGAGAATGAGGAACGATGACGCGGATGTTTCTTAGAGGTTTGAAACCCAAGATACGTCAAGATCTCATTTCTCATAAACTTTCTCTTTATTCAGATGTTGTAAATGTGGCTCAATTATTAGAGCGAGATAACGAGTACGGTCAACCGAGGGACCATAACCGTGGATCGCACTCGTAGATAGCGAGTCAATGTAATAATGATAACTCATGAGAAAAGAAACAGACGGATAGAAATGGTAACCACTCCGTGGTAATCATGGTCATGAAAAATGTAAGAAGCGAGTCAGAGGAGATTTTAAAAAGAGGAGATTTAACAACGACTATGTGAAGACGACAAAGGTCGCAAGAAGAATCTAGTTCTAAGGAGGAGAACGACCACCCATTATATGCTACAAATGCGGAAAAGAGGGACATATCAATCAAACCGCCCACAACAGCTCAAGGTATGCTATAGTTGTGGAAAGGAAGGACATATCGCCGAGATCAGACGGAGAATAAAACCTAGTTCAATGGGGATTTGTGACTCAAAAGATCGTCCCGTAAAAGTCAAAGTCAACAATTCCTGGAAGAGCATTTGTTGTGACCGGTCATAATGCGAGGAACCCAAACGAGGTGATCACGGTAAGCTATTTATAAATTCTTGCGAAGTTTATACCTTACTTGATACGGGTGCTACCCATTCATTTATCTCTCCGCATGTGCTCAACGCTTAAACTCGACTTCGAGAAATTAGACTTTCGATCTATCTCGTGGAAACTCCGCTAGAGAAACTTTCATCACATCCACCGCTTATAAATCTTGTTTGATTCAAGTTGGCACCATTACCTTACCTCGCTGACCTTATCTCTTTAAAGATACTTGCTTTTGATGTGATTTTAGGGATTGATTGGTTAACTACTCATCATGCCAAAATTGATTGTTTTCGTAGCGTCATTAGTTTTCATATTCCTAACCAACCCAAGTATACTTAATTCAAGCAACTAAACCATTAAAATCAATCACCGCATATCTAATCATAAAGCTATTCGCTTATCAAAAACGGATGTCAAGCTTTCTTAGCCCATGTTATGGATTTGAATAAAGACACGCCAAATTTGAATAATATTCCCGTTGTTATCGACTTTTCCCGACGATTTCAAGAACTTCCTGCCTACCCCGTAACGTGAAGTTGAATTCTTTATTGATCTTGAACCCGCACAAAGCCCATTTCTAAAACCCCATATCGAATGGCTCCTATCAAACTTCGTGGAGTTAAAGGTCCAACTACGTGAATTGTTGGACATCGGCTTCATTCGGCCCCAAGACATCTCCTCGGGGTGCTCCTGCTTTTATTCAGAAAGAAGAAAGACGGAGTATGCGACTTTGTATTGACTATCGGGAATCAACCATGTCACCATCAAGAATAGGTATCCTCACCTCGTATTGATGACTTGTTTGACCAACAAGGGGGCACAATTCTTTTCAAAATCGATCTTCGCTCGATATCATCACCAAGATTAAAATCGAGGATATTCCAAAGACCGCCTTCGTAACTCTCCAGATGGGCATTATGAATTCTTAGTCATGTCTTTCTTGACTAACTAATGCTCCTCGCTTGCTTTCATGGATATGATGAACCGAGTATTCAAGGAATATTTGATCAGTTGTTGTTGTTTTTATTGATGACATCCTTATATATTCCAAAAGTCGTGAAGATCATGAGCACCATTTGAAGTCGGTACTCCAAAGGCTTCGTGAAAACCAACTATATGCCAAATTGAAGAAATGCGAGTTCGCTTGAGGAAGTAGCATTTCTTGGGCATGTGGTGTCAAAACATGGAGTATCTGCTGATCCCACAAGATCAAGCAATACAAAGTTGAGAACAACCGAAGTTTCATGATCAAGACGTAGCTTTTTGGGCTTAAATTTGGTTATTATCGGAGATTCGTGGAAGGGTTTTCTCGAATCGCTACTCCATTAACTCAAATTAACTCGGAAGGATACAAAATTGCTTGGGCGCAAGAATGCGAGAAAAGTTTCCAAGAGCTTAAGAGAGACTTATTTCTAAGACTGTTCTAACAATACCATCCGGTTCTCGGATGGATTTGTTATCTACAAATGATGCTTCGTGCAAGGGGTTAGATGTGTTCTCATGCAACGTGGGAAAGTCATAGCCTTTCATGCCTCGCGACAACTTAAAGAGTATGAGAGGAATTATCCTACTCATGATCTAGAGTTGGCAAAGCGTTGCCGCTGCTTAAAGATATAGAGAGCACTATCTATATGGGGAGAAAGTGGAGATATATTCGCACCATAAAAGCCTTAAATATTTCTTCACTCAAAAAGAACTCAACATACGCGGCAATGACGCTGGCTCGAGCTATTGAAAGACTACGACCACACTATTCAATACCATCCCGGTAAAGTTTAACGTGGTAGCCGACGCATCGAGTAGAAGATCATATGCGGAACGAAAAGCGATGATGTCAAATATACGACAGAGCCAACTTTAATAGAAAAAGTTAAGGTTGCTTTCAAGCCACCCAATCTTGAGCTTATGCGTATGAAGAAGAAAGTACAAGAAGGAGCTATTCCTAAGCGAGAATTGATGAAGAAGGAATACTTGAGTCCACTCTAGACTTTGTGTTCCTAACGACTCGATTTGAAGTACAAGATTATGATGGAGGCACACACACCATTTTGCAATCCATCCTCGAAGTACTAAAATGTATCGTGATCTTCGACATACATTTTGGTGGAACAATATGAAGAGAGATTGCAAAGTTTATCTCAATGTGTTTAACTTGTCAACGTAAAGGCGAGCATCTAGTACCTAAGGGTCCGCTGCAACCACTTGAGATTCCTGAATGGAAGTGGGAACACATTACCATGGATTTCGTTCACGGGTCTTCCTACGGCTTCTCAAGGCATCAATGCTATTTGGGTTATTGTTGATAGATTAACCAAATCGCTTTCATTTCTTCCGATACGGAGACTTATTCCTCGAACGCCTTGCTAGTATGTATGCGTAAATGAGATTGTGAGGTTGCATGGCATGCTCAGTATCCATAGTTTCTGATCGTGACCCAAGATTCACTTCAAGATTTTGGGGTTAGCTTGCAAAAAGCTATGGGCACGGATTTGCGATTTAGTTCGCATACCATCCCCAAACCATGACGGACAATCGTGAGAGGACTATTCAAACTCTTGAAGATCTATTAAGACTCGTGTCCCTAGACTTCAAGGGCGCTTGGGATAAGTATTTACCATCGGTGGAATTCTCCTACAACAACAAAGCTATCGTGCAAGTATAGGTGTGGCTCCATTCAAGCATTATATGGACGAAAATGTCGCTTCTCCAATATGTTGGGATGAGGTGGGTGAAGCAACATTGTTGGGACCCGAAAGTTAAGACGTATGACTACCGAAAAGATCCAAATGATTCGACAACGATACAAACCAGACAAGATCGACAAAAGAGTTATGCGGATCTTCATCGAAAGGACGTGGAATTTAATGTAGGGATCATGATTGTCATGAAGTTGCTCCATGGAAGGGAGTTACAAGATTTGGGGAAGAGAGGAAAGCTCAATCCACGATTTATCGTCCATTTCAAATTCTCGACCGAGTAGAAATGTAGCCTATAGACTTGCAAGCATTCTCCAAGTATGTCTCGTGTTCATAATGTGTTTCACATATCCGCATTTCAGAATATGTGAAAGACCCGAACCACGCTATAGAAGTTAGAACCCATTTGAGATAGCCAAGACCTAACGTATGAGGAGGTACCACCAAGATTTTGGATAGAAGGAGCATGTCCCACGCCAAGAAAGTCATACCACAAGTTAAAGTTTTGTGGAGGAATCATGCTATAGAGGAAATGACCCGAATTGAAACGGAAATGAAAGCGAGGTATCCTCACCTTTTCAAACACCAGTATCGACGCCAATTTCGAGGACGAAATTTCATAAGGAGGGAGGTCAGAAGACCCCAAATTTTTTAAATAAAAAGGAATTTCCTTTATTTATTATTTTGAAATAGTAAGGGTTGATTTGATTAATGTGGATAGTTAGGGTAAAATACGCAAATATTTCAAAATAAGCAAGTGGTTATAAAATATTCATTGTTGTCGGGAATATTCGTTTGGTCGTGGAATATTCAGACTGCTTGTGTCAGAATATTCGTATTTACGATGCGCGCAAGCAGCCATGCATGGGGGCCCCATAACGAAAAGCGATTGGATGAGGAAAACGACAAATATAAGTCAAGTTAAAAATAACGGCGAAGTTGTTATCAAGTAAGACCGTTGAATACCCTATGGTTAAAATACAAGAATACGCGGTTGGTCGCACAAGAAGAAGACACCAGATTGCATAAAGATTGTTGAATTATTGATCCTTACGTAAGAAGGCACTACTCAATAATTTTCACAAAGAAGTTATCGCTCAATATTTTATTTTATCGATTCAATAATTGTCATATTGATATTTTATATTATCATGTTCAATAATTGTCACCGCACATTATCTCCATTATCGATCAATAATTCATATTATTTAAATAATATTATTAGATAAAGATTATTGGCAATGTCTAGAAAGTTCCGCATCAAGGAGAGGTTTGGTCACCTAATCATGCTACCAAGAAGGAGAAATCCTTATCGAAAGCCCCCTCTTCCTCGAACTACCGGTTATATAATTGTGATTCTCTGTAATATTATTTGTGAATAATTAATTATTGATTCATATGATAAAGAATATTTATTTTATGTGGATATAAATGATGGATTTATTTATGTGGTTATAAATGAAGAAATTAATGTTGAGGTGTTTTATCAAGATTTTATCTGATCGAAGGTATTAAAATCAAATCAAGGGTTTTGAGATCTATTGCGGGGTTATAATTTTTAATCCGACCGCTGGATTGTGGTAATTTTGGGTATGTTATACATACATAAGTTGAGTATATGTCCACAAATTTTGAACCGCTAAAAATGCACGAATGATTTGTTGTGAATTTTAAGAGGTGTCTAATTCTAAATTAGGTTTATAATTGATTTTGTGGAAAATTCTAGAATTGAGTGGGCCCCACTTGTGGTTGGTGAAGAAATGTGCTGAATTTTATTTCAAATGTGGTGGGTGGAATAAGTAGCAGTAAAGCCATCAGTAGCAGTCAAGTCTCGCTTTTACCGCTAACATTTTCCTATAAATAGAGGGCTGTTAGAATTGAAAATCACACCGTAAACAAAGTTTTCTCTCTCTCTATATTATCGAGCGATTTTGTGAGTATTCGATACTTTGAGAGTTGTTGTTCAATACAAGTTTCATTCAAAGATCACTTCCGACCTTTCCTTCCAAGTAATCGATTCTTTCGAGGTAAGGGATGTTATTTTCTTCTCAGAATGATATTATTTCTTCAATATCATTATCTTTCAAATATCGGTTGGAATTTTTATCAAATTTGGAACTTTTTCATGCTCTGGGTTACTATTCATGAGTTACTATTCACGAAGTTACTATTCATGAGTTACTATTCACGAGTTACTATTCACGAGTACTATTCATGAAGCGTGAAAATGTTTTTTTTGTGGAATTTCTATCTTTTGGTGTCTGAGTTACTATTCACGATACTAAGACTATTCACGATACTGACACTATTCACGTGATATACTTACTATTCACCAAAAAATAAAAATTCTTCTTTTCGTCTAAAATATCTATTCGATACTAGCTTTGATCAGATCCATGTTTTGATCATTCTTGAATTTTACACCACCATGATTATTTTTGAGGTATTGTTGACATGGATAAAACAAAGTACTAATCATTAATCCTTAATCCTTGTCATTTTGTTTCACCGATTCGCTTCTTTAAAAATATTTTCATCATCCTCGCCTTAAATGATGATATTATTGAATATCTTCGGCCCAGAAGTGCAAAGATGAATGATTTCAAGAATATCTTTGGCCTCAGAGTGCAAAGATGAACAGTGTTGAGATGAATAATGACCGATCGATTAATATCTTTGGCCTCAGAGTGTAAAGATGAACAAAAGTTTAAATGAATACGACTAAATCGATGAATATCTTCGCCTAGTAGTGCAAAAGATGAATATTTGATTCCGTATGTATATCGATTGATGTTACAGGATAAAAGATAGACGATGAACTTTTAAATTCATACATAGAAGATAGTAGTTTGCATTCTCTACTTAACTCTTCTAATGAATTATTATTTCATCGCTAATATTGATTTAAAATTTGTTGTCTATCAGATTCTATTAAATTTTTCCCGTCAAGACTAACGGTAATTTGTTGTATATTATCTTAGTCATAATATTCTTTACCGAGCTAGTTGAGCTCACCTTTTCCTTTTTGTTCCATTCTTTCCTCGTGAGGAGGCGAGAATATAACGAGTACTTAGCCTGGGGTATGGAATGAAAGTTTTAGAAATGATTGTTTAGTAGTCCTCACCATTTTGTAAAATAATGTATCAATAAATGTGATGAGGATTTATTTGAGTATAGATATTGTCTAGTAAGATAATATTTGTATTCAAACTCACGCTTTTATCATTGTAATAATAAAGTTGTAGTTGCTTTCGCACTATGTATCGACAACTCGTAATGGTGATGTATACCTTTTTTGGGGCGCCACAGCTTAAATGAATACGACTAAATCGATGAATATCTTTGCCCAGAAGTGCAAAGATGAATATTTGATTCCGTATGTATATTGATTGATGTTACAGGATAAAAGATGAGACGATAAACTTTTAAATTCATACATGTAAGAAGATAGTAGTTTGCATTCTCTACTTAACTCTTCTAATGAATTATTATTTCACCGCGAATATTGATTTAAAATTTGTTGTCTATCAGTATTCTATTATATTTTTTCCTGTCGAAGACTAACGATAATTTGTTGTATATTATCTTAGTCATAATATTCTTTATCGAAGCTAGTTGAGCTCACCCTTTTCCTTTTTGTTCTATTTTTCTCGTGAGGCTAGAATATAAATGAGTACGAGCCTGTGGTAAAATGGAATGAAGGTTTTAGAAAGGATTGTTTAGTAGTCCTCACCATTTTTGTAAAATAATGTATCAATAAATGTGATGAGGATTTATTTGAGTATAGATATTGTCTAGAAGATAATATTTGTATTCAAACTCACGCTTTTCTCGTTGTAATAATAAAGTTGTAGTTGTTTCAGCACTACGTATTGACAACTCGTAATAGGTGATGTATACCTATTTTGGGGCGCGCGCCAGCTGTATCGAAGCTTAGGGATATGATCTCCTCATGAGATCTGGGAATAGAACTAGGAGGGGAGAGACAGTAAAACCTTCGCAAGTGTGTCCTACCTAAGCTTATTTGTTAGTTGGTCAAGATATAGGATATTATGTGATATATTGATTTCCTTAATTAACCCTTGTTTTATACAAGATTTTGAGAATGTCGATCGAGAATATTAACAATGGAAATGAGACCGTGGAGATGCTCAGATTTACCAACGAGGAGAACGTGCAACAGCTGTGGCAATGTTCTCCCGTGAACAACACCATTAAGCAGATGATGAACGAGGGATGTTTAGAAGTTTTTGCGCTCATGCAAAATCGACGAGGAGACTCGTGTTCAAAATACGTGAGGAAATGATAGCAATTCACTGGTTGTCACAAATGCAAGCCTCAAAGAGTCAGGACCACCAGAATTTAAGGGAAAGCCGATCCGATCACGGCGGAAACATGGGTCAAACAAATTACCAAGATATTCGATGTCTTGGGATGCACGGAAAACAGAAGGTTCCATTCGCCACCTTTATATTCCGTGGCGAGTGCGTATCATCGGTGGGAGTCTCATGAAGCGCACCCATCCACCGCACTTTCAAAGATGTCTTGGGAGACGTTTCAGAGCTATTTAATGACAAATACTTTCCGAAAGTGTTCGTCTATACGAAGGAAGTGGAGTTCATCGATTGAACAAAACAACACGACGGTGTCTCAATGACGAGGCAAAGTTTGCAGAGTTATCCGTGTTTGCACCTCATTTGGTGGAGAATGAGGAACGATTGACGCTGGATGTTTCTTAGAGGTTTGAAACCCAAGATACGCCAAGATCTCATTTCTCATAAATTTTCTCTTTATTCGGATGTTGTAAATGAGGCTCAATTATTAGAAATGAGATAACGAAAGACGGCCAACCGAGGGACCACAACCGTGATCGATCGTAGATAGCGAATAATGTAATAATGATTACCAATGAGAAAGAAACAGATCGGACGAAATGGTAACCACTGCGGTGGTAATCATGGCCATGAAAATAGAAGAAGCGAAGCGGAGGAGATTTTAAAAAGAGGAGATTTAACAACGACCATGTGAAGACGACAGCGGTTTGAAAGAACTAGTTCTAAGGGAGGAGAACGACCACCCCATCATATATGCTACAAATGCGAAAAGAGGGACATATCACCAAACCGCCCACAACAGCTCAAGGTATGCTATAATTGTGGAAAGGAAGGACATATCGCTCGAGATTGTACGAAAGAATAAACCTAGTTCAATGGGGACGGTGACTCAAAAGATCATCCCGTAAAAGTCAAAGTCAACGATTCCGGAAGAAGCGTTTGTTGTGACCGGTCATAATGCGAGAACCCAAACGAGGTGATCACGGTAAGCTATTTATAAATTCTTGCGAAGTTTATACCTTACTTCGATACCTGGTACCCATTCATTTATCTCTCCCCGCCAGTGCTCAACGCTTAAACTTGACTCGAGAAATTAGACTTTGACCTATCTCGTGGAAACTCCGTTAGGAGAAACTTTCATCACATCCATCGCTTTATAAATCTTGTTTGATTCAAGTTAGCACCATTACCTTACCTGGCCGACCTTATCTCTTTAAAGATACTTGCTTTTGATGTGATTTTAGGGATTGATTGGTTAACTACTCATCATGCCAAAATTGATTGTTTTCGTAAGGTTGTTATTAGTTTCATATTCCTAACCAACCTGTTATTTAATTCAAGCAACTAAACCATTAAAATCGATCATCGTCATATCTAATCATAAAGCTATTCGCTTATTAAAAAACGGATGTCAAGCTTTCTTAGCCCATGTTATGGATTTGAATAAAGACACGCCAAATTTGAATAATATTCCCGTTGTTATTGACTTTCCTGACGATTTCCGAAGAACTTCCTTCGTCTACCCCGTAACGTGAAGTTGAATTCTTTATTGATCTTGAACCCGGTACAAAGCCCATTTCTAAAACCCCATATCGAATGGCTCCTATTGAACTTCGGGAGTTAAAGGTCCAACTACGAAATTGTTGGACATCGGTTTCATTCGGCCCTAAGACATCTCCTCGGGGTGCTCCTCTGCTTTATTCAGTAAAGAAGAAAGACGGAGTATGCGACTTTAGATTGACTATCGGGAATTGAACCATGTCACCATCAAGAATAGGTATCCTCTACCTCGTATTGATGACTTGTTTGACCAAATTCAAGGGGCACAATTCTTTTCAAAATCGATCTTCGCTTCCGATATCATCACCAAGATTAGAACCGAGGATATTCCAAAGGTCGCCTTAAACTTTGGTATGGGCATTATGAATTCTTAGTCATGTCTTTCGACTAACTAATGCTCCTCGCGGCTTTCATGGATATGATGAACCGAGTATTCAAGGAATATTTGGATCAATTCGTTGTTGTTTTTATTGATGACATCCTCATATATTCCAAAAGCCGTGAAGATCATGAGCACCATTTGAAGCTTGGTACTCCAAAGGCTTCGTGAAAATAAACTATATGCCAAATTGAAGAAATGCGAAGTTCGGCTTGAGAAGTAGCATTCCTTGGGCACGTGGTGTCGAAACATGGAGTATCTCATTGATCCGGCAAAGATTGAAGCAATACAAAGTTGAGCAACCGTTTCGGTGATCAAGTCACGTAGCTTTTGGGCTTAGTTGGTTATTATCGGAGATTCGTGGAAGGGTTTTCTCGAATTGCTACTCCATTAACTCAAATAACTCGGAAGGATACAAAGTTCGCTTGGAGCGAAGAATGCGAGAAAAGTTTCCAAGAGCTTAAGAGAGACTTATTTTGGCACTGTTCTAACAATACCATCCGGTTCTTGATGGATTTGTTATCTACAAATGATGCTTCGTGCAAAGGGGTTAGGATGTGTTCTCATGCAACGTGGGAAAGTCATAGCCTATGCCTCGCGATAACTTAAAGAGTATGAGAGGAATTATCCTACTCATGATCTAGAGTTAGCGGCAGATTGTTTTTCAAGCGCTAAAATTTGGAGGCACTATCTATATGGGAGAAAGTGGAGATATATTCGCACCATAAAAGCCTTAAATATTTCTTCACTCAAAAGAACTCAACACATAAGCAATGACGTTGGCTCGAGCTATCGAAAGACTACGACCACACTATTTGATACCATCCCGGTAAAAGCGAACGTGGTAGTGACGCATTGAGTAGAAGATCATATCGCGGGACGAAAAGTGCGATGATGTCAAGTATAATGATAAAGCCAACTTTAATAGAAAAAGTTAAGGTTGCTCAAGCCAATCGACCGAAATGATGCGTATGAAGAAGAAAGTACAAGAAGGAGCTATTAGGAGCGAGAATTGATGAAGAAGGAATACTTGAGTCCACTCTGAGACTTTGTGTTCCTAATGAAAGTATATATACACAAGCCAATCATGTTTGATGATAAAGCATATACTTTGTAACAATCTTATTCATTTATTAATAAAAAGTATTAATTTATTAAAGGCTTTTAATTATCTACGTGATCTTTGTTTTATAATATGTGATAAACCCATAGTTTTAAGCAATGCTTTTAGAATAATGATGATGATCATTCTAATGAGATCTAAATTCTTGTAAAGCTTAAAACTAAAATAGTTCCCAATCATTGGATTACTAAATTGTGGATTAGTGAATCCGGATAGATTGAAATACATCGTTGTTTCTTCATTGGATGAGGATGATTGATCTCACGATCATTTGTGTGAGACACTAAAGCAAGTATGTAGGTGCTTATTAGAGAATAAGTTCATTTGAACGTGGCTCGCTAAGGAATACCTAAATGGAGTTTTATTTGCTCGTCATAGAATTCTCAGTAGTGATAGTAAGTCAAGTAATCCTTGGACTTGAGATCATCATAGTATCTTGTGTATGATGAGTTATACTTTGACTTATTCCTTAAGACCCTTAGGGTATATCAAAGGGTATGCTTGGGTATAATAAGTTGTATATGGAGATAATGTATGATCAATAAAGAATCTACCACTTCTAATAAAAGAAGAGAATGTCCTATGTGATTCGATAAATGACAACCCAAGAGTCCTCGGGTTAAGGCAGAATGAAATTAGAAAGGAGTTTCTAATTTGCATTATTTGAGTTGTGCGTTTAAGGATCGAAATACATATAATTAAATAAAATAAGACTTGACAAGAATTCCACATGTTTATATTTAATTGGGACATTGTATGGTGGAAGGATTGAATTGTCACGGAATTATTTACTCAAAGGTTCTTTAATGATTAATGTTGAAATCTATATTATCCTGGAAAGTCGCTTGATCATTGGGAGAACTTATCCTATCAGAGAATAAATATTATTTATTTAAATAAATTAATTTTTTAATTTATTTATTTAAATAAGATTAGAATTGTTCTAATTGATTTATTCACAACCTATTTAATATGGAGAACCCAAAAGATCACACCATAAAAGGAAGAATAATTATTTAAGAAGTTAATGGCATAATCGTAATAATATGTTAAGTATATTTAATTTAATCTATGGTGATAGAATAAATTAAATAACTTAATATTTATTATTTAATATTTTAGAAATATTAAATATAAATTAATAAGAGGAGTCTTATTAATATTATTACAATTATTATTATTTTAATTTCTAAAAGAGTTTAGAAATTAATTTAATATAAGTATTTCTCATTTATTCCTAATTGGATTAGGAAGGAAAATTAGTTAAAGGAGTTTAATTAATTATCCCTAATAAGATTAGGGAGCTTAATTAATTAAAAGAATTTAATTAATTAAATAAAACCCAATTCCTTAATTGTTAAGGGTGGGTTCACATCTATAAATAAGAGAGTCTTATTATGGGTGATATGGGTTGTTGACTTTAATAAAGACGTAATAATTCCAAGTTGTTGGAGACGCTTTTCTATGAGATAGAAAAACTAGGGTTTAAATAACCACCCTTCTTCTTGAATTTTCTTCTTCCTCCTGATCACCCACCTCTGAAGCCAAACATTTGGGTGGCTAACGTTGATCGAAGCGAAGGAACCAAACCCGCTGGATTCAAGATTGAACGCGAAAGGATTTGAAGGTGAATCTTTACCGCGGAGGAAGCTCGATCTTGAGGTATGATTTATTCTTTATCTTTTCGTTTAATTAATAATTATGACAAAAGGATGATCCTAGATATATGGTTTGTAAATTTTTAAACTCGATTTTTACCACGCTCAAGCATTTTTATGCAATTTGATTGCTTTCTTGAATATTACAAAACCTAATGATTCATCGTGAAATAAATCTTTATCTGAATTATTAATTGTTCAGATTTGATATGTATATTGATATGCGTTTAGAACAATTTAATTGGGCATAATTTTATAGTATAAAATTTATTTAAAAAAAAAAAAAAACAATTCACGAAATCTTGAAATTATTACTTTCATCTCCCAAAGAATCACAATTATCGATGTTTCAGTTCTTCCCAACTCTTATCTCCTATTTATGTACTTGTATCTGTATGTTTAAAATTCTATCACCCTTTTTCTGTTTCTGAAAAATGAAGAGATAAAAGAGTAACGTATTGGTTATCAGCTTGGTTTATCTCAGTAGACAAAGGGCAATAGATCTGGATTTTATTCAAGAGGGAAGTCGTGTGATCGGTTGGCGAAAAGGAACGGATATATATATATATATATATATATATAATTATATAATTAAAATAAAAGTTTATTTTAATTTTAAAATAAAAGGTTTATTTTAATATTAAAATATAAAGTTTTATTTTAATTTTAAATAATTTTATAATTAAAATAAAAAGGTTTATTTTAATCTCAAAATAAAAGGTTTATTTTAATATTAAAATAAAAGATTTATTTTAATTTTAAAATTAGAATTTCATGCTAACTAATTAGAGTTGGAATTGGATTCCATGATAACTAATTGGAGTTGAAATTGATCTTTCCTTAAATAAAGGAGTTTATTTAGATATGAAATAGGATTTCATATTATTCAAAATAAAAGAATTTATTTGTGAATAGGAAAGAGAATCTTTGTTTCCTTAAATAAAGGAGTTTATTTAGATATGAAATAAGATTTCATATTATTCAAAATAAAGGAGTTTATTTGTGAATAGGAAAAGATAATCCGCTTTTCTTTAATATTTTTTTTTATTACATGGAATTGGATTCCATAATTAATTAAAATAAAGGAGTTTATTTTGATTAAAGATTTTGATTAAAATAAAATAGTTTATTTTATTCAAAATAGGATAAATTAAAATAAAATAGTTTTATTTTGATTTAAATTTGGATTAAAATAAAGGAGTTTATTTTGATTCAAAAATAGATTTTATACTAACTAAATTTGCCCATTAAATGATATCAATATATATATTAAATGTTTATTATTCATAAGATGAATGTTATTTATCGATGCGTATGATGATGTGTATGATAATAAATGGGATTGATTATGAATTATCAATTAAATGCGATTGGATTTTATTTTAGTTGGATGCATGAATGTATTGGTTTTTTATTAAATGGGGTCTGCGTGTACCTCGCCTTCTCTAATTTTTTCTTAATGTAAATTCTATCTCCTCCTATGTATTTCCCTTAATCACGATCAAGGTTTCTATTTATTTTAAATAGTTTTGTAATAGAATAGTTAGAATTAATTTTGAAGAATTGGAGATCAAGGAGCAAGGAGCTGCTTGAAGACCCATTTTGTAATGGAGCCCGGTTTAAATGTAATAGTTATATTTAAATATTATTTCTTGCACCCTGGGGGGTTTGACTTTTTGGTTCACTTGGTGGCTCTAGTGAACCAAACTAGAATAAAAGTCCATAATCAATCCGGGTAGAATATAAGATTCTATATGTGCATGCTTATACTATATATATTATATATTATGCAAACATGCTTCGCATGTTCATTAATATGACGCGATTTTATATATATATATGCGTATGCGGCTAAACAAGATGAGACAAATTAATAACAAACCCTCAATTTTTATATTAAGTCCTAAGCGCTCAAAGATATTTGGAATATCGAACGTCGCTTTCTAGCATGATAAAATTAATAGAGTATTAAATATTTAATATGAGTTTGTTGTGTCACCACAAGGCAAGTATTAAGTATTTAAGATGTTAATTTATCACATTTGATGCTTATAAAGAAAATTGAACAATATTATTTTGTTGTGTCACCACAAGGATGATATTTTCTTTTTGAATATATGGAGTGCTAGGTTGGACTTAACTTGATAATTTTGATTCGGATGTGCCACCACTGATCAAAATAATCTAAGAGGCAAAATACAAGGAGTTGCATAGTTGATGTAATTGACAAAAAGTTGTCTACCTATTTATTTATATATAGTTTGTTGTGTCACACACAAGGCTATATACATTTGAAATGGGATCCTTATTCTCACTAAGAAATCTTTAATTAGATTTTGCCGAACTATATAAGTGAGGATAATATAGTTTGAAGAAAATAGTGGGAGATACCAATTTAAAACAAGACCTAAATTATTTTGGTAATTAATAAAAGAATGTATGTTAAAATATTGTTAATTACAAATTCATTTACGTAATTTTACAATGTCTAAAATTACTCATCACTGCGAAGCATATTAGATGCTAAATTAATCGGAATCAATTAAACGGATTGGTTAAGGAGTTTGAGAATAGTTCTCATGGTTTGAAAAGCTATCTTATGTCCTTAATACGCTTATCCTCGCGAATGGTTGCGAGATAATGCCTCTGAGGAAGAGATTGCTACTTTAGAAAGTGGCAAGATGATGCACATTGATTAACTCGATGCATCATGCTCGCATCCATGAGTAACGAGCTTCAAGCACAAGATGAAACTATGGATGCTTCTACTATATTCTCGCACATCAAGTAGTTGATGGTGAGGAAAGTAGAGATGGATAGATATCAGATATCTAAGGAGCTCTTCCGATCTAGAATGGCCAATGACACTATAGTACAGACAAAAGTCCTAAACATTATCAATTTGATTGATCAATTAGGATAACAGGTTTTGTCATGGATGGAGAGTTGAGCTAAGATTTGATCTTGCACTCACTCCCTACTCCTTTCACATTGTTGTGAATTTTTCATATGAACAAGCTAGATATCAGCCTCGCTGATTTGCTTAACATATTGAAAAATGTTGAGAGTCACTTTCCAACCAAGAAAGATCAAGTCTTACTGGTAGGGGCCAAAGGATCTTCTGAAAAGAAGAACGATTCAAAGAAGGTAAATATAAAGGCATAAACAAAGGATAATAAGAACAAAAGCGACACGGATAGCAAAGAAGTTTGCTTCCACCGCAATAAGCCTGAACCTTTGGAAAGAAAGCTGCGAGAAGCATCTTGCAGAGGCTAACCAAAGAAGCTTAGTGAAGTTTGATTCTAATACGCTTTTGTTCATGATTGAAATAAATTTTTCTTTAAGTCACGGTTCTACTTGGGTATTGGATACCGACTTTGGTTATCATAAATATAGATTTATGAAAGGACCAAACAAAAGTAGAAAGCTAAACAAGTATAAGTAATCCTATGTGTGGGAAATGAAGCAAATGTTGCAACATTAGCCATAGAAACTTATAGTTTAAGATCGCTTACAGGCAAATCTATTAAGTCAATAAGTTGTTATTGTATTCCAGCTTCTTGTTAAAAATATTATTTCCATTTTATTGTTGACAATGAAAACTTTGGTATTATAATTAAGAACAATTGTTGTTCTATTTATAATAATAATGTTTTGTATAGAATCGAATATTACTTAATAAATTTTGTATACTTGACTTACATGAAAATAATTTTGCATATTGAACAAATTAGTATAAGAAAAGGAGATGATCATTCAAAGAGTTGAATGTGTGTATTTCTTTGAAATACAATTGTGAATTATTTGAAAGGTTCAAAGAATTCGAAAATGAAAACAAATTGGCAAAGTATTAAGATTCTTTGATTAGATCAAGGAATAAATACTTGTCTGATAAGTTTCTAGATCATCTCAAATGGTTTTCTCATAATGGACATATCCCGATCTGTGAATAATTGATTGATGTATACGAAATGAAAAATCGTACCTTGTTGGACACGGTGCGGTCCATAATGATTTTATCGACATTCCAAAGATCCTTCAGGATAATGTCCTAGAAATGGTCTGCGTATCTCTACGAAAATGGTAACCTCAAAATCCGACCCCAAGACTCCATAAAAGTTATGGATGGGGAGGATTCCTAATCTTAAGTATGTTAAGATAAGGGTTGTCCAACTTATGTGAAAAAGGTTTCAAAGGATAAGCTTGGGACAAGATTTGACAAGTACAATTTGTGGGACATCCTAAAGTAAGTTTAGGGTATCGTTATAATCCTACATAGCAAAAGGTGTTTATTGCGAAACACACGCTTTCTAAGATAAAGGTGTTTATCATTAAAAGGGGCTAGTGGGAGGATAATAGATCTTGAAGAGTTCAAGAACCACAAAAACACTATAAGTCAAATAAGAGGAACACTCAGATGAACCTATTGTACCACAAACCAAATCGTAAAATCCGGAATAGTATCAAGAGATACTTAGTAGGTATGGATTCATCATGGATGATGATGATGAGGTACGCATCATAGAAGATGATGATCCGAGTTACATTCAATGAGGTAAGACTTCTAGTGTGTACAAAAGGGTCGATTGGAGCTACTGTGACATTCCTAATATTATATGTTGATATACTACGGATAAGGAATGACATACCAATGCTACAATCAAGAAAGATAAAGTTGTCTAAACATTCCTCCACGAATGATTTGGAAGAGTATCTTAATTGGGGATATAAATCTATATAGATAGATTTAAGAGGATGCTCGACTTAACCCAAGGAACGATATTCATTTGATGCTAAAGTCGTTTAGCATGGCAAACTCGAGATGTCTCATGTCGATGAGCTATGGAGTGTATCTCTTAATAGTCCCCATAGACTCCAAAGAAGAGAGATTGCATGAGTGACAATCATGTATGCAATGAAATGTACGAGACCGATGTTGATCGGTCATATTACGGAGAAGATCAACATAAGACAGTGAAAACATCTTAAAGTGCTTAACCCAAGCACTAAGGATGTGATCATATTCATGGTGGGTCTAAATTAAAACTAGAGGGCTTAATGCACTCAAGTTTTTCGATGACGGAGACCGACGACGAAAAATCACTTTTAAGGTAAAGGGCTACCTTGAGCAAAGGGTGCGATGAATTGAAAAGGTTCCAAACAAAGAAAGAGTTATTGGTTTTGTGATAAAGACAAAGTATATAGCTATAAATGAAGTCGCAAGTTGATTGTTTGGATTAAAAGTTCATTACGAACAAGGAATAGTTCCTAAATCTCATCTTGGATCTAAACATGTGTTGTGGCACTTTCATTTGATTATTAGAATCATTGAAAGATGGGAAATCACTATAGAGATAGTGGACTCTCATGAACAACATTACATATCCATTAACTAAAGCTTATCCAATGGCCAGGATAATCGCCACTTAGAGAAGAAGAGTATGAGATACCATGACGATTGGCTTTAGTGCAGTGGGAGATTGAAAGTAATATGCACAAAGCCAATCATGTTTGATGATAAAGCATATACTTTGTATGAATCTTATTCATTTATTAATAAAAAGTATTAATTTATTAAAGGCTTTTAATTATCTACATGATCTTCGTTTTATAATATGTGATAAACCCATAGTTTTAAGCAATGCTTTTAGAATAATGATGATGATCATTCTAATGAGATCTAAATTCTTAGAAAGCTTAAAACTAAAATAGTTCCCAATCATTGGATTACTAAATTAGGGATTAGTGAATCCGGATAGATTGACATACGTCGTTCTTCATCGTTGGATGAGGATGATTGATCTCACGATCATTTGTGTGGAGACACTAAAGCAAGTATGTAGGTGCTTATTAGAGAATAAGTTCACTTTGAACGTGGCTCGCTAAGGAATACCTAATGGAGTTTTATTTGCTGTCAATAGGAATTCTGTAGTGATAGTAGTCTGAAGTAATCCTTGGACTTGAGATCATCATAGTATCTTGTGTATGATGAGTTATACTTTGACTTATTCCTTAAGACCCTTAGGGTATATCAAAGGGTATGCTTGGGTATAATAAGTTGTACATGGAGATAATGTATGATCAATAAAAGAATCTACCACTTCAATAAAAGAAGAGAATGTCCTATGTGATTCGATAAATGACAACCCAAAGAGTCCTTGGCAGTGAAGGCGAAAAATTAGAAAGGAGTTTCTAATTTGCATTATTTGGAGTTGTGCATTTAAGGATCGAAATACATATAATTAAATAAAATAAGACTTGACAGAAATTCCATGTCTTATATTTAATTGGGACATTGTATGGTGGAAGGATTGAATTGTACGGTAACTATTTACTCAAAGGTTCTTTAATGATTAATGTTGAAATCTATATTATCCGGAAAGTCGTTGATCATTGGGGAGGCTTATCCCTATTGTAGAATAAATATTATTTATTTAAATAAATTAATTTTTAATTTATTTATTTAAATAAGATTAGAATTGTTTCTAATTGATTTATTCACAACCTAGGTTTAATATGGAGAACCCAAAAGGGTCACACCATAAAAGGAAGAATAATTATTTAAGAAGTTAATGGCATAATCGTAATAATATGTTAAGTATATTTAATTTAATCTATGGTGATAGAATAAATTAAATAACTTAATATTTATTATTTAATATTTTAGAAATATTAAATATAAATTAATAAGAGGAGTCTTATTAATATTATTACAATTATTATTATTTTAATTTCTAAAAGAGTTTAGAAATTAATTTAATATAAGTACTCTCATTTATTCCTAATTGGATTAGAAAGGAAAATTAGTTAAAGGAGTTTAATTAATTATCCCTAATAAGATTAGGGAGCTTAATTAATTAAAAGAATTTAATTAATTAAATAAAACCCAATTCCTTAATTGTTAAGGTGGGTTGCCCACATCTATAAATAAGAGGAGTCTTATTATGGGTGATATGGGTTGTTCACTTTAATAAAGCACGTAATAATTCCAAGTTGTTGGGAGTATGCCTTTTCTATAGAGATAGAAAAACTAGGGTTTAGCCAACCACCCTTCTTCTTGAATTTTCTTCTTCCTTGGTGGATCACCTCTAGAGGCCAAACATTTGGGTGGCTAACGTTGATCAAAGGAAGGAACCAAACCCGGTGGATTCAAGATTGAACGCGAAAGGATTTGGAGGTGAACTTGTACCTGAGGAAGCTCGATCATCAAGGGTATGATTTATTCTTTATCTTTTCGTTTAATTAATAATTATGCATAAAGGATGATCCGGGTATATGGTTTGTAAATTTTTAAACTCTGATTTTTACCACGCTTCCGCATTTTTGTGCAATTTGATTGCTTCTTGAATATTACAAACCTAACACCTAACGACTCTGATTTGAAGTACCAGATTATGGTGGAGGCACACAATACACCATTTGCAATCCATCCTGGAAGTACTAAAATGTATCGTGATCTTCGACATACATTTTGGTGGAACAATATGAAGAGAGAGATTGCAAAGTTTATCTCGATGTGTTTAACTTGCCAACGTGTAAAGGCGGAGCATCTTGTACCTAAGGGTCCGTTGCAACCACTTGAGATTCCGAAATGGAAGTGGGAACACATTACTATGGATTTCAATTCACGGGTCTTCCTACGGTTTCTCAAGGCATCAATGCTATTTTGGGTTATTGTTGATAGATTAACCAAGTCTGCTCATTTCTTGCCGATCACGGAGACTTATTCCTTGAACGTCTTCTAGTATGTGCGTGAATGAGATTGTGAGGTTGCATGGCATGCCCAGATCCATAGTTTCCGATCGTGACCCAAGATTCACTTCAAGATTTTGGGTTAGCTTGCAAAAAGCTATGGGCACGGATTTTGCGATTTAGTTCGGCATACCATCCCCAAACAGACAGACGACAATCGAGAGAGACTATTTAAACTCTTGAAGATTTATTAAGACTACGTGTCCTGACTTCAAGGAAGTTGGGATAAGTATTTACCATTGGTGGAATTCTCCTACAACAACAAATTATCGAGCAAGTATAGGTGTGGCTCCATTTGAAGCATTATATGGACGAAAATGTCGCTTCTCCAATATGTTGGGATGAGGTGGGTGAAGCAACATTGTTGGGACCCGAAAGTTAAATACGTATGACTACCGAAAAGATCCAAATGATTCGACAACGTATACAAACGCACAAGATCGACAAAAGAGTTATGCGGATCTTCATCGAAAGGACGTGGAATTTAATGTAGGGATCATGTATTGTTGCGAAGTTTGCTTCCATGGAAGGGAGTTACAAGATTTGGGAAGAGAGGAAAGCTCAATCCACGATTTATTGGTCCATTTCAAATTCTTGACCGAGTAGGAAATGTAGCCTATAGACTTGCGTTACCTCCGAGTATGTCTCGTGTTCATAATGTGTTTCACATATCCGTATTTCGTAAATATGTGAAAGACCCGAACCACGTTATTGAGTTAAAAGCAGACGAGATAAACAAAGACTTAACGTATGAGGAGGTACCTGCCAAGATCTTGGATAGGAAGGAGCGTGTCATACGCCAAGAAAGGTCATACCACAAGTTAAAGTTTTGTGGAGGAATCATGCTTTATAGAGGAAATGACACAGGAATTGGAAACGAAATGAAAGCGAGGTATCCTCACCTTTTCAAACACCAGTAGTCGTCGTCAATTTCGAGGACGAAATTTCATAAGGAGGGAGGTTGTAAGACCAAAATTTTTAAATAAAAGGAATTTCCTTTATTTATTATTTTGAAATAGTAAGGGTTGATTTGATTAATGTGGATAGTTAAGGGTTAAATACTTAAATATTTCAAAATAAGCAAGTGGTTATAAAATATTCATTATCGCTTGAATATTCGTTTGGTGCGTGGAATATTCAATGCAGTCGGGGAATATTCGCAATGCTGACGGCTGCCAGCCCATGTGTGGGCCCCATAACGAAAGCGATTGGATGAAGAAAACGACAAATATAAGTTGTTTTTTAAATAACGGCGTAGTTATTCTGGAATTATCTTGTTGGAATACCCGGTGGTTAAAACACACTAACACGCAGCGTTGTTGAACAAGAAGACACCTGGTATTGCACCAATTATTGATTCTTACGTAAGAAGGCACTACTCAATAATGGTTACGATAAATTACTTGCTCATGATTTTATTGAGTTAATAATTCTTTGCGTTGATATTTTATATTCTTTGTTGTTTCAATAATTGTCATTACACAAGATTTTTTCATTATCGAAGCAATTATTCATATTATCTCAATAATATTATTAGATAACATTATTGGCAATGTCTAGAAAGTTCTGTCTAAGGAGAGGTTTGGTCACCTAATTCATGCGCCAAGAAGAAGAAATTCTTATTGGAAAGCCCCTTCCTGGAACCTACCTGTTGTCGATATTGTGATTCTGTAATATTATTTGTGAATAATTAATTATTGATTTATATGATGAGGAAAATATTGATTTTATGTGGATATAGATGGAGAAATTTTTAAAATGACAATTGTTGAAAATTAATATTTTATCTTTTTACGATAAAATAATTCATTTAAATATATTATTTTAATAATATATTAACTTGTGATATTTTTACAACGAATGTGGGATATATGAGTATACGAGGAAGAAGAGTATTTTGTTGCAATAAATGTTTAAAACATGTTAAACATGTCGGTGGACCCCATTTATTGACTAAAATTTGATTATAAATTGTAAAAATCGCCTGCTTGTGGATTTCGGTCAATTTCTATTTGGAATTTGGAAAACTTCCTTCTGCAAAGTTGTAGAAATTGAAATTCCTATAAAAACTCATGAGATTCGAATTTTCTGATGAAAGGGCTATTTATTATGAATTATTGAAGTTCCTTGATTAATTGATTATCATTTTTGGAGTTTTAAGTAAGTTTTGCATGAAAAACGTTTTTGTCACTTATGGGACATGTGTTAGTGGTTGATTTCAGCTGATGGTGTGCGTGGAAGATGTGGAAAAATAATATTATTAATATATTAAATTTTCGCTTTTGGTGTTCTAAGCATTTTCCTATAAATAGGGTCTTTAGTTAGAATTGAAAATCACACCGTAACTCAAGTTTTCTCTATATTATCGAGCGTATTCTTGTGAGTATTTTGAGTATACTTTGAGTATTGCTAGATTGGTGCAAGTTCCTTTCAAAGACTATACCCAGATTCTAGCTAGTAAGTCTAATCTTTTCGAGGTAAGGGATATTATTTTTTTCAGAATGATATTATTTCTTCAATATCATTATAATTTGAAATGTTGATCCAAGTTTTTATCAAATTTGGAACTTTTTCATGTCGGGTTACTATTCATGGATTACTATTCATGAGTTACTATTCACGAAATTACTATTCACGAGTTACTATTCACGAGTACTATTCATGCAAGCGTGAAGATGTTTTTTTTTGTGGAATTTCTATCTTTTGGTGTTTGAGTTACTATTCACGTATCGGCACTATTCACGATATCATACTATTCAATTCGAAAAATAAAATTTCTTCTTTTCGTCAAAAACATCTATTCGGATACTAGCTCGATTGTATCCATGTTTTGATCATTCTTGAATTTTACACCACTATGATTATTTTGAGGTATTTTTGACGTGGATAAAACCAAGTACGAATCCTTAATCCTTAATCCTTGTCATTTTGTTTCAATCGGATTCGTTTCTTTAAAAAAAAAATTATTTTCATCATCCTCGATCTTAAATGATGATATTATGGAATATCTTTAGCTTTGTAGTGCAAAGATGAATGATTTCTTAAGAATATCTTTTTGGCTTTTGTGAAGTGCAAAGATGAATGATTTCAAGAATATCTTTGGCCCGTAGTCAAAGATGAGCAGTGTTTAAATGAATATGACCAACCTGATGAATATCTTTGGCCTGTAGCCAAAAGATGAATATTTGATTCCGGATGTATATTGATTGATGTTACAGGGGATAAAAGATAGAGCGATGAACTTTTAAATTCATACATAGAAGATAGTAGTTTGCATTCTCTACTTAACTCTTCTAATGAATTATTATTTCCATTGCTATGAATATTGATTTAAAATTTGTTGTCTATCAGATTCTATTATATTTTTCCTGTTGAAGACTAACGATAATTTGTTGTATATTATCTTAGTCATAATATTCTTTATTGAGCTAGTTGAGCTCACCCTTTTCTTTTGTTCCATTTTTCTCGGAGGCGAGAATATAAGCGAAGTAGCCTGGGTATGGAATGAAGGTTTTAGAAAGGATTGTTTAGTAGTCCTCACCATTTTGTAAAATAATGTATCAATAAATGTGATGAGGATTTATTTGAGTATAGATATTATACAGAAGATAATATTTGTATTCAAACTCACAGCTTTCTTCATTGTAATAATAAAGTTGTAGTTGTTTACGCATTCATGTATTGACAACTCGTAATAGGTGATGTATACCTATTTTGGGGCGTCACACACACACACACACATATATATATATATATATATATATATATATATATTCTACAGATAATTTTAAAAAATGGGCAAGTAGAATGTCCAAATAATAAGTAAAATTTACCACAAATACTTCATAAAAATCCTCTCAATATTTTTAACAACATTTAATCATGAATAATATAACTTGAAATACTAATAACCAGATCGTTCCCAGGAAAAATGTGGCTTTCCGATAAGAATTTCTCCATATTGGCGTGCAATTAAGTGACCAAACCCCTTTCCTTAACAGAACTTTCTAGACATTGTCAACAATGCAAATAATAATATGAATAACTTGTCATCTCAATTATTGATTTAATAATATAAAATATTGTGAAGATGATACTATAACCATAATTGAATCAATAATGTGAGATAATATGCAGCAATTATTGTGACGATAATTGAAATAAACTGAGTGACTTCTCACATAAGCATCAATAATCAACACCGTATGTTATTACGCAACTGATACGTATATTTACATTTTTACCACCAAAGGTATTTCAATAGTTAACGGTAAAATTTTTTGTTTATTATTTTTATAAAAAATATATTTCTATCGCTTTTCTAACTCAAATGATAATTTCGTTTGTAGGGTCCACTAATGATTGTCTTGCATTTAATATTCCCGCTTAAAAAGCGAATATTTCTCGACCAATCGAATATTTTATAACAACTTCACTTACTTTGCAAAAATTTATAAATATTACCCACAACTATATTATTATAACAAATCCATACCATAATTATTCAAACCGATATTTAGAGAAAAATTAATTTTTATTCATAAAAAGTTGGGGTCTTACATATTTATTTTTAAAATAAATCTTACATTTATTAATACCATTTAGATAAAATAAAAATAGCAAAATTTATAATTTTGGTAATTATATTGTTTAAAATTAATTAATTTATACTAATTTTGAATATAGAGATATTTTATATTGAATTTTAAATGTCAATATAAAAATAAATAAATAATAAAAAGGAGAAAAGTATACTTATTACACAAATTTAAAAAATAAAAAAATGAGGAGAGAGAAATCAATTTTTAATAAGTGAAAAAAATTAGAGGAACACATTTGCATAATTAACACATCTACAAGAAACAGTTGTGCTAAAAAAGTTTTGGAAATCTTGGAGGAATACCTTGTAGATGTGTTAATTATGCAAATGTGTTCCTCTAATTTTTTCACCAATTAAAAATTGATTTCTCTTTCTGCATTTTTTTTATTTTTAAAATCTGTGTAAAAAGTATACCTCTCTCCTTCTTATTATTTATTTTTATATTAGTATTTTGAATTCAATATAAAATATATCTATATTGAAAATTAGTATACTTTTGTGTACGTAGTTGGTTGGTTAATGTGCTTGCATAGACGGTGAAAACTGAAGAACGAATATTCGAAGGATCCGGATATTCTATGAGAATTTTTCTGCGAGGATCTTGTGAGAGTTTTGCTATGGGATTGATAACACAACAAAAAGAAGATCCAATGACTTACAACTATTTTTTTGTCTATGTATCAAAATGACGTCGTTTTGATAGAAATTTTTTTTACAAGTTGACAAAAAATTAGAAGCCACCAAACGCCGTTTATTTTTACATATAATTATTTAAAATTTCTTAATTATTCTCAGATATGATTTTTTTATATTTAATAACTTAGATTGCTATTAATATTAGGATAACTATAAACTTGGCTCAAAAAAATGAATAAATATATCGGTTATAATTATAGTTAATATTTTCAATGTGGCTAGTTATATATTTTTCGTTTATTATTGTTTTTGTTTGTTTATTTATATTATTATTTATTATTATTATTATTATAATTTGTATTTATCTGTTCCATAAAAAAAGGTTACTTTCACCATTGAAAATATTATTATTATTTACTCTAACCATTGGGCCATCTGGGTCAACCAAGAAAATATTATAGACCTATCAGTTATTATTATTTACATATTCCATTATATCTTTTTTTATTATTAATAATCGTTTTATTTTATCTCTCTTAATCCACTGTTTAACGGAGACAATCACCATCACAACTCAAATACTATTTTAAAGGTACTCTTTTTACTTTACTTCGTTTATTTGGTAAAAGTAAACTGCGTTGGGTAGTTTTTAATTTTCTGTCAACTTGTAAAAAAAATGCATATCAAAACGATGTCGTTTTGATACACAGACAAAAAAGAGAGTTGTGAGCCATTGAATTTCTTTTTTAATGTATTGTCAACTCCACATCAAAATCCTCACAAGATCCTCACAGAGGATCCGGATCCATATTCGAAAGCTCCGAGCCTCTAATGACGTTAAACCGTTGGGAGTCCGTTCATGATTTGAAACGGGGGAGATGGTGTAAATAATTGTTTTAGTTATTTAAAAAAAATTAAGATTTTGATGATCTAATCTATAAAATTAAAAAAATAAACACTTGCAGAGAACAAGAGTAGATTTTTCGAGATGAATATTTTTTTTTTATTCTTGCAAACAAAATTAAGATACTTTTATTCATTCAAGCTTGCAATTGGATGACGGTAAGAAGCTGGCAATTGGATTTTAAAAAACAAAACACATATGAGGAAATTCAACGGGGAACAATTATAAAATAAGTAAAATGGGAGTGCTGAACGGGAATATTCAATAAAATAAATACACTGGGTGTGTTTGACTGATGATTGGTGAATATTATAATAGTGCCATAATTATTCTAGAAAAATTATTAAACTAAATAAAATTTGTTTTCAAATTTAATTTAATTTTTTAAGAAGAATAATACAAGGTTGTAAGGTTTTGTTCATAATATTTTCTCACCTTTAAAAATATTTTTTTTTTTGCGAGATAGATAGTTCGCATTGCACTCAAATTTACATGACTAGTGTAAAACATCTTTTACCACCGCATTAGTGCTGTTAAAAAAATAATTATGTTTTATTTTAAATGAATGTACCTTATATTTTTTAGTAAGAAAATAAAATGCATCATTTTCATTTTCTGACAAATATTCACAAAAATTCATTAAAACATGGGTAATATATATATATATATATATATGGTCTAAACACTAAAATTTTAATAATTATTTTAAACGATAATATGAACACATATATATTTAAAATAATTGTATTACCCTAATTCTAATGATGTAATAAGACTTTTGTCGAATGTTTGGCTGAAAAATAGTGTCTTTTATTTACTTGTTATAAATATAAAGTGCATTCTATTTTTAATTTTTTCGTTAAAAGTATAAGATGTTTAATTTAAAATAAAATTTAAGTTGGAAATTGATTTTAAAATTAAATTTTAGAAGAGTCCAAGTTGATAAATTTGGTCGACCATCGTTTTTGTCACCATCACAACCATTTGTTTCATTCTCTCCCCAAATAATATGGACCGATGCAATATATAGTTTTTTAACAAATGGGATATTAGATATTATTTTTAAATATTATAATTATTACTAAGTGTCCTAAATATTTATCACATTTCAAGCTTTGCCCATGTAACAATTGTTTTTGAAATTAATTCTTAAACTTCCACTAAATACTGTAATAAACTTAATTTTATTAAAAAAAAACATAAGAAATAAATAAAAATAACTTAAAAACCAGTTATCTATAAGCCCTCAAATGTCCAATCTCCCTGTGATAGTCATAGTTGATTGATAGATCGATCACAAGTCACAAGCCGAAGCGATGAGAAACGTATGTGCACGTGCCACGTGGGACTGACATACACAATTTAACGCTGCAAATCCAAAGGATGATAATTCCCGATCACATGGGACTGGATTGGATCCTACCGTAATTTATTCCAGATATTACTACCAAAAAAAGGACAGAATTAGTAATTCACACCCACAAAACCCTAATAAGCTTGTTCAAACAAAAACCCTGCCCTTTTCTTTTCACACTCTTCCAGAACCAAAATCCAACCCTAACCCCCCACAAACTTCTTTTAATTTTTTCCTTTCTCTCTCTCTTAAAGCTCGTCCTTCCTCGGCAAATTCTGCCGTAATTTTGGAGTGTCTTTTGGGGGCAATGGAGGCGGTTTCTTTCAGCTCTGATGCGTTGGCTATGGAGAAGCTAATTGTCTCCTCCTTTGCGGAAGCTATGGTCGCTGACACCTTTTTGGCTGCTCAAAGATCTCTTGCTTGCTTTCTCATGGTGGTAAGGTTTCAAAGTTTTGATTTTTATGATTTGGGTCTTGGATTTATTGCTCTGTTTTTGCTTCTAGCCTCGTTCGAAAAACAGGACTTTTTTAATTTTTCTTAATTTAGCTTGTAGTTGGGGTTTATTATGTACTTTGAGAGTTTATATGGTTCCTGTAATGTTTGAATCTGGATTTTCGTAATTATATATGATGTCTTGGAGTTTACTATGAAAAGGTAGGGTTTTTCAGATTTACTTGTGAGCTTGTTTGAAGTAATTGTATAACCATAATGTTAGGGGTTTCTTTATATATATATATATATATATATATATATATATATTAAAGACTTGGGCATGCTTTTCCAAATCTAGTTTTTTTTTTTCTCAAATTCGTTGCATATGGTACCTTAGATGGTAGGTTTAAGTTGCGGGTGTTTTAGGACCATGTGGATCTTTTAGAATATTAGCTTATGCATAAAAATTGGAATTTACACATATCAGGCTGAATGTTACTAGAAAATATATGTTTGTTAGCATTTATCAAAAACTACTTTATTATTTGAAATGTTGTTGTTTGCGAATTCCTTTTATGCTGGTGATCCCTTGCAATATTTTGGTTTCTAGCTGGTTTAGTTTATTAAAATATTGAACAGGGTTCTCAAACTCGTTCTGTTTTCATTTTCTTGAAAACTCAGAAAATGTCTCTTAAATGGCGATCATGCTATAACATGTACTAGCCTTCCTGGTCTTGCTCAATATGTAGTTTTGATTAATGTTTTTTGATTTCATTTGTGTACATGTAATTGGGCTTCAGGGGGACAAAACCTAGTGATTGAAAGTTTCCAGAAGCAGAGTTACTTCCCCACCCTCCTTATTTTCTTTCAAAGAAGTAAAAATAAATATATATCCTGAAAAAGAAAATGACAAAGTAATTGCAAGTTTTGGTAGCTTAATGGAAGTGTATTTTCTATTTTACTTTTTTGGTCGCTATTTGTAAGACTTTTTATCTTAACTGTTACCTGTGTTATCAGCTATAATAGGAACTGTATCTGATAATATTTTTCACAGTTTATGTTTAACCAATTTTTCTGTTATTTGCAAGTATGGTAATTCTAGAATAAAACTGGATCTAAAACTGATGTCATACTGTTCATTGGTTGAGATTTAGGTTTCTTGTGTTCGCATTGTTGTTTATGCTTCATTTTGTGCATTTTCGTGTGGAATTATTGTTGTTTTATTATTTTATCAAATCAGTTTTGTTACTTGTATTTTTCATTACTAATCTGATGGTTGAAGAAAGATGCATGTTATCATTATTTGGTTACATGCTTTATCTTTGCCTAATCTCTCTAACCAAAATTAGCTAACTTTGCAGACAGAAGCACTGCTGAAGGATGGAGACATATTACCAAATCTGATTGGGGCTGATCAAAGGTAGTAATTTTTCTGTCTGGGTACCACATGTTATTGATGGGGTACAATAGCTTAGGTGATCGAATTTCTTAACATAATTTTACAGGTTTCCGGTGGATGAGCTTCACAGAAGGAAACGTCCAGAACCTGAAAACAAAGATGGTAGTGATACAGAGGATGACGATGAAGAGGATGATGATGACGCTGATCAGGATGACGATGATGCAGGTGATGAAGATTTCTCGGGTGAAGAGGGGGGAGAGAATGATGAAGAAGGAGATCCTGAGGAGGAACCTGTGGCAAATGGTAATGGTGGCAGCGATGATGAAGATGAAGATGAAGATGACGATGATGATGGTGATGAGGACGGCGATGAGGATGAGAATGAAGAGGAAGAAGATGAGGATGAAGATGAACAACCACCAGCTAAGAAGAGAAAGTAGATGGAAGTCTTCCTTGTGTTTGTTCTTCCTCTTGGCTGGGAGTATGTAGTAAGTAGCAAGGGAAGGTTTAGGATGTTTGGGTCATCCGTCATCATTGTTAGAGTAGGAAATTAATTGTCGTTCAGAATGTACTTTCTGGTTTCGGTCATGTGACAGATTGTTATGATATATATTCCAGTCTGTGGTATGAATTATTCAGGATTAATTAGAGATGCCTGTTCATCTGATATTTTTATTTGTAGTTGGTGGTAATTTTTGCTGGGATGTACGTGTTGTTCAACCTTTTGTAGGGTTTAATTAATTCGCTTCCGGTGGTTTCCCAAACCTGCAAACAAGTCCATTTATTTACACCTTCCCCTAAAGATGAGTCGTTGGGGTACCATAATACTTGTGTTGATCTCTTAAATTGTTTGATCTAATAATCCAAGCTGGGTTTTTGCATGAGGTGGTTTAGCCAATGCGCTGTTTCACTTCTGTTTTTATGGAGAAGATTGCAGGATTAGTGGAGTGCACCAAGACAAATTGGGAAAATAATATAGTGAACAATGAATATGTACAAAGGTGATATACAGTTTCATTGGCCATACGTATCATCCACAGTTTCATTGGTCATCCGTATCATACATTTGCTTCGGATTTTCAATTTAAAATGGAGTCGGTACAAATCACTTGCCTTTACTGTGCTCAACACGACCAAGAAACTTTTTTCTTGGCATCGACTTTTCCAGCCACTATCTAACAAATATGAATATCAGATTATATACTGAAATTTTATTTTTGTGCGGAAAAACCCAATTAATATATATTTTTCGAACATGGATAAAAACTATAAAAGGATTTTCATAAATTTGATAATCATGTATATAACAATTTTTGGTACCAACAGAATGGCAAGCTAACACAATAGGTCAGTTATAACACAATAGGTCAGCTAAAAGCCTCAAAGAGATGATGTATATAAAGATTTATGGTAGTGTAACTCCAACTTATGAGTTTCTTAACAAACCTATTCAGCTCAAGGGTCTGCTCATGTCAAGAACAGGGTTATGGATAGCAAATTAAGATACTTTGGCTAAACACATTCATTGGGCTGGTAAACACACTCTAATTAAATTTATACTACAGTAGGTGCTGATGTATTTGAGGTCTTAAGCTGTTTATATAAATCATGACCTAATTTTTTTGCTTTCATTTCTACTCCTTGAACCAGTTTGCCACAGGACTTTTATATTTATTTTCAAAAAAAAAAAAAGGAAAACAAAAAAAGAGGTAGCATTCCATATCAATAGCTGCAAACTCATTCATGAGCTTGCTACTTGGCTCATTGAAGGCAACTCATTTGTTACTCATTCCCTACTACACAATACCCATAACGGAGGCAACTCTTTGAGGTCAATTTCCAATTGAAAAAAGTTATACTTCACAAAGAAATGCAATCAGGCGCTTAAATGCACTTTCACAAGCAGTATTCAGCATTTTCCATATCAAAGGTACTAATATGATAACAAACCAATCAAAGCTCCAAATTTGGGCTTCAAGTTGAACAAAGATGAAGAAAAAACATGAAAGTTGAACTGTTCCCAATACAAGGTGCAGAGCCACCTACAAGTGGATACCTCGCTTTATTGCAAAAATTGTCTCAAACCAGGTCTTCAGTTACTCCACCATGATGCCATGAATCATCTAGCAGATAACCTACAAAATAAATATATGATTCCATCACTTAGTTTGGACACTTGTAATTCATTACTCAAGAATTGCCTATTAAGAAAATGTAGTATTTAGGGTAACAGACAATTCAATATCATAATTATCAGCCTACTACATGATTTGGTCCTTGAACTTACACTTGTTTCTTCAGTTAGTCCATGAACTCCTAACTTAACTTATTAACAATATAAAACCTATACAGATGGATTACATAGAAAAGGTTATGAACAATGTAAAACCTATACAGATGGTTTAGCAGATTGAGGAGGTGTTGGTGGTGGTTGCCATGTATTTATATATGGTTGTGATGACTAAGTGATGTTGGTCCGGAGGGAGGGAGGAGCAGATGAGATAAAGTTGAAGAAGGGGGTTTAATTTTGTTAAACACAGTTTTTTTTAACAATTAAATTTAAGGTGATACATAAAGGTAAAACGCGAAAGTGACCAAACTCTGAAGCTTTAACTGTTATTAGGACCTGTAATTAATTTGACTCAGCATAATTACTATTACGTTTTTATTTGGGGATAAATCGCAACATAAAAAGATCGTAAAAGTCGGGACTTGGTTAGCTAAATTAATAGTACAAGGATAGACTAAAAATAGTGAAAGATTAACTACCAAATCATGTGTTATGTAACACTCCAGTCCCACATCGAAAGATAGGGGAAAAATTTATTTGCATATAAGAAAATAAGTTACTACCAATAGTACCTTCAAATCATGACCTTTTGGGTGAGCTTGTAGTGACCCAAGAAGATACTATTAGGCCAGTGTTTTGAGGCCTTATTTTGATGAATTTGATTCGATTCGGACTTGGGATTTGACTGAGATTTGTTCCGGACTCGGGATTTGACCGGTTGTTTCATGTTATACCAACAATTCTTAGCCTCAGATTTATATGCCCATATTCTTTTGAAGCTTGAACACATCGTAGCCCACAAACCAACAAAAAGAAAAAATCACAGTAAATATGAGAATTTTCAATCAAGCCTGCAATGACTACATTTCTGCTTGAAAATTCCACCCACCAATCAACATATGTTAAATTATCACCAATAACTAGATGGGTTGATGGTTGACAACTTTTGGGGGTATACTTAATTTGAAAACTTGAATTCATTCACAATAACATTTTTGTTATCCACATGTTAATATAATTCTGACTTTCTGAGTTTGGTTTCATATACACGTACTAAGATAAAAACTATACCATTTATCTGCTTATCTCCCTAAATTGGGATTACATTTTTTTCTATTTTTTTAATAAGTTCATACATCAGGAAGAATTTGGAGAAAGAAAAAAAGAATCAGAATATCCATTTTCTTTTTTCCACTTCTCTTTAAAATGTTATTTGAATGAACTCCGATAAGGCAATTTAGCAATTATTGAGACTAGAGTTTTCTGCTATATATCTGGACCTAAGCAGTATTTCAAGTATGCTTTAGTACAATTGCTAACTTCTCAGTCACCAAAGCTGCATTCTAAGTTATAACTTATAACATACTAAAAGAACTAAATCAGAATGTAGACTTAACAAGCATTTCACCAAATGAAAGAAAAATGATTGAACAAACAAACAGAAATGAACCAGAGATACCCATAGCTATGCAATAGAGATACCCATAACTATGCAATAACAAATCCCTGGATAACAAATACTGCCTCTGTTCCTCAAAAAGAATCCTATTTGCCAAAAAAAAAATCCACAAAAAGAGTATCTATTTATAGGGATACTAGTATAAAATAACACAATTTACTATCATGATTCTAAATTCATAATTATGCCACCACTACTAAATTAACATTCTAATATTCTATCATTTTTAGGGATAAACATGCAACACAATAATCATAAAAAACCCATGAAAGACCACTTACTATGGCAACTTCCCGGATCGAAAAATAGCAAACTTTGAAGCCTCTGAATACGAGTAACCGATCCCATTCTCCTTCAAGAACTCCTCAATCAAGTTCTTGACCTTGTCGGGTTCTGTGCTCTCGCATTCAATCTCATAACAGGTTCCAAAATCATACATTGTCTCGTCTAATTCCAACTTCAATCCATTCCACTCATAAACTCCTCTCACATTCCTAAACCCACCCAAACACACAAACCCTCTCTCCCCCACTCCAAATTCCTCTCTTGCCCTCTTCACTACCCTAGATTCCACCAACCCGAGATGGGTCGGGTCCGACACACATTCTTGCCCGATCAAAGGATCCATCTCCTCCTCATCTTCCTCGACTCGGCTCACGCCGTCAACTAATACGGCTTTTGCTTTGAGAGAGACCACACATTTAGCATTATCACCATAGAAACGGAGCCGGAGAACAGCGCGACGGCAGGAGAGCTCGCCGGCGGCGCCATCGAAGAAGGTGTTGTATTGACTGTGGGTTATCAAGTGGAACGGGGAGAGGAGAGACAGAAGATTCTGGTGAGTGGCTGAATCTGGTAACTTAAGCTTCACTTCTACCTCCATTAATTTTTAACGTCAGCGTCAAATTTAGGGTTATATATCTATCTATATATATATTGTTGGAGAGAGGGGATTTTTAGGATGATAGACCGATACGGTGGGCTTTGGAGGAGGGGTCTTTGGATGATCGGTCTAAGTGCTGGAGAAGTGAGGTGGCACCGGTGGTGATGGAATTGGCTGAGGCGGCGGCGCGTTTGCGGGCTTCTTCGAGTTCGTCTTTGTCATCAACCTTGACTTGGATCTTGCTTGGCTTTCTTCTGAGCATCTTCTTCTGTCACACAGTAGTGATAATAGTATTTCTCTTTCTTGTTCAGTAGATATTTTTCAACTGGAGAACCAGCAAATATTCCCTTCTTAATGGGCCATTTTACTTCTGCCTTCCCATTTTTCTTCTGTCCATTAAGAAAGGAATATTGTGAATTATTAGTAAGTGAGGTAAGCCTAGCCTTTTTTATTTTGGGCCGAAAGTTCGCTTGCACTTCAAAAATACTCCATTTTTTTTTTTTTTGAGGTAAATGCTTCACATGCTAAAATTTTATTAATTTAGCTCTTTAATTAATTTTAATCTTATAATGAAGTGTAAAGGGTAAAAGTTCAATTTTATTTTTATAATGTTACACAAAGAAAAATATATGCATCGCATATTATTGATTTAATAAAAAGGATTAGCAAAATAAAAACTTGTTTCTTCTTCTCTTTTAACGAAAGAGTTAATAATAAAAAAGTAACATAAAATTAAAGTATATATCAGCATTAAATTTGCTCCTCCTCTCTTTCTTCCAAAATCAATTAATCTATTATTTTTTTTTGGTAACTGGAGCTTTAGAATTTGTTTAAAACTTGAAAAAGAAAGAAACAAAAAAATGATTCTAGAGTCGATATCATCATCATTTTCTGTAGTGTTTTCATATACGAGGCCCAGGATTATTACCAGCAGTAAAGCCTACACGTGTAGATCATAATTATATCAAGAATGAATGGGATTCATTAAGAAGAGTTGATGGATAAAGGATGTGTATATCAAATCGATGTCTCTCTTGATAATAACCAATTCAACAACATTAGGCCTGCAATTATGTAGTACGAAAAAAAACAAAAAGGTTTCCTTTTAACCTCAACTTCTCACCTTTGCTCAACAATTATTGCAGAAATCGTGTTGCTGGAAATTCACGTTAGTCGTTATTGTCGATTCACTGACGAACCAACTCCAACCGTTAGAGAAGCTGATTGTGTATGTATATATATAGAGTAATCTATTGTAACATCCATAAGATTAAAAAATAAAAGACATCATCCACCACTGATGCTAATGGAATATGCAACTGCGACTATTAATGGTGGACGGATTTTTTACCATAAAACCTCTAGATTAAACTACAGAATAATATTAGATCTATATATATATATAATTAATAAACTTTAAAACCTACTTAATAAATTATAAACCTTAATTAATCAACTCTTAACCTTAGGGCTATAATTTGCCTCAATTTGTCAAGTGGTGTGAGTTTTGATTTGGGAGTAGTAGCGGACGTCAAAATAGTAAACCATCTTGCAATAAAAGTGAAAACCTAATTAAAGCGGTAAAAACAATCTTGCATTACGTTGGGGAGAATAACTTTTATTAAAAGATATGAATATAACCACAAGAATTACGACCGAACATCATCCATTTATTAGTATGTATATAAGTAAATCAGTAATTAGATATGCCGGCAGGCGGTGGGGAGACAGTGGAGGGAAGGTGAATTAGGGTGATGTTGAAGTAGTGCAAAAACTCCGGAGCAAAGAAGGGATAGAAGACGCAACCAAAGGGAAGACTTGTCTCCAGCAATTTTCTTCGACGTCTAACAATGCCTTGCAGCAGGTGGGGCCTATTAATGTTAATCGAAGGGTCAAGATGGAGCCAATCAACTCTTGGACACACCTCGGTGCTTCTCCAACAGTTGCTAGGCACTTATTTCCCTCAAATATTCCCAATTGGGCTTGGCTTTTTGGTGCCATTATTAAAATACACCCAACTATCAAACTTACTAAACCTGTCATATTTCTCCTCATATTTGTTTATAAAATAAAACAAGAAAATAATGTTCTTCTTAATTGCTCCTCGTGTTGTTGAGCTTACTAGAAGGATTTACCTATATATACACATACATACATACACACTAATTAATTAATTAATTACTATATATTAATGTACGTAGTTGAAACTGTTGCCTCACTTTGGTTTCCCTTTTTTCTGGGTTTTTAATTGCATGGTATTTCAGGTTAATGTTTGTAATCAATATTCATTGACCAAAAGTATTAAACATATTTGCAGTTATATTACTATTCTCTGGAGAATTAATTGATGATGTTTCTGTTGGATGTGCTTCAAAATACTAAGGTGGTGTTTGATAAAATTGAGTGTTAAGACCTAAATAGTTTAGACGTCTGAATAATATAGAGCATCTGAATAGAATTGCGTCTGAATGTAAAAATGTTGTTTGATAATTAATTTTTCTAAAATGTCTGAATAACATTATTTTACCATTTTAACACTCAATAGCTTTAAACAAAACCTGCTTTGATAATCGGAAGGTCTCTAATAGTATTTTAAATACATATTTATAATATTTTTACCAAAATATGATAAAATAAAAATGAAAACGCATAATTTAAATTAACTTCAAACATAGTATCATGTCCCAAAAATATCAACATAGCATAATAATTCAACCATACAAATTAAATTAACTTCAAACAAATTGTTAAGAGTTGAAGTGCAATTTGTTCACCTATACTTTTGGCATCTTGTATGCTAATCAAGAAGTTGGCATCTTGTATGCTAAAATATCAACCAAAAAGAGAAAAAATCTAAGATATACTTTTGTGACTACATATCAATTGAAATCATTCATTTTCATTTCTTTAAGAGAGCTACTGAGATATAGGTTCTTCACCGTATAATTTTCTTTTTACTATGCCAGAGACTTGAAAGTGAGTCTTGCTACAAATCCTACTGAGCTACAATATTTCTTGCCCAAAAGAACAACCAAATGGAATGGAAAGTAGCGAGCTTCAGCAACTAAATGTCCACCCAATGAAGAAATCTCAAACTTGTAGTAAGTTCATATAAACAACATTGATAATGATCTATATATAACCAATTTATAACACTTGAACTCCTTTGTATCTTTGGCGGTTGCACCAAAGAATGTTGTCTCACCAACCTCACCCTTACAGAGAAAGGCATAAAGCATTGATCTTGACCATTTATCCACGCAATCCTTGTGAAAAAAAATGAGAACATGGCAACTCCCGAAGATCATCGTTGTTTGCATACTTTGCTGAAGAAATGCAAAATGAAACCCGCGAGGGGTAGGGGTAGGGGGTGGGGGGTGGGGGGTAGTCGTTTACCAAATCTTATCACTGGGGATAAAAACAAGGTTTTATATCGTTTCCACGAGATCTTCTCGGTTTACGTGAATATTTTTCATCATCCTCGGTCTTAAATGATGATATTATTGAATATCTTTGGCACATAGTGCAAATATGAATGATTTCGATGAATATCTTTGGCCTTTAGTGCAAAGATGAGCAGTGTTGAGATGAACATGACCGATTGATGAATATCTTTGGCTGTAGTGCAGATGAATATTTGATTTGAGATGAATATTGATTGATGTTACGAGGATAAAATATTGATGATGGACCGTTAAATTCATAGATTATAGTAGATTTCATTCTCTACGTAACTCTTCTATGAATTATTATTTCATTGCGAATATTGATCCGAAACTTGTTGTCTATTGTATTCTATCGATTTTTCCTGTTGGAGACTAACGATAATTTGTTGTATATTATCTTAGTCATAATATTCTTTACTGAGCTAGTTGAGCTCACCCTTTTCCTTGTTGTTCCATTTTTCTTCTTAGGAGGCGAGAATGTAGCGAAAGTACTAGTCGGGGTATGGAATGAAGGTTCTGTAAAGGATTGTTTAGTAGTCCTCACCATTTTGTAAAATAATGTATCAATAATTATGATGGGGATTTATTTGCGTGTGGATATTGTCTAGATGGCAATATCTCGTATTTAAACTCACGCTTTATATGTTGTAATAATAAAGTTGTAGTTGTTTACGTACCATGTATTTGGCGACTCGTAATGGGTGATGTATACCTATTTTGGGGGCGTCACAATTGGTATCGAGCTTAGGATATGATCTCCAAGCGAGATCGGGAATAGAACTAGGAGGAGAGACGTAAATCCTTCGCTAGTGTGTCCTACTTAAGCTTATTTGTTGGTTGGTCATAATATAGGGGTATTATGTGATTTGTTAATTTATTTAATTAACCCTTGTTTTATGATAGTTTTTAAGAATGGGCTGGCTGAACGCGTTAACAATGGAGTGAATGAGATCGTGGAGAATTTCTAATCGCCAAACAGGATAATGTGATGTCGGTGAAGAAGGAATTAGAGATATCCATGTGGTGAGTGAAGAATTGATAGTTGCACCCTTGAGATAATCGCAGAGTAACAAATTGAGAGTGAGGAAGAAGAGGAAGAAGAGGTACTGAAGAGAGTTTATTAGAGGTATTTTATGATCGAAATATAGAATTGCAAAATCGTATTCATGAGTTAGAAGAAGCGGTAAAAAAGAATTGCGAGGCGAATGTGGAGCAAAAGAATGCAACGATTCAAGCTTGTGTTACCCGATCGTGATGCTTGAATGTAAGCACTCTTTGGCGAGTATAAGATGATAAAGTCGGAATCGAAATTTGAAAGAAGAAATAAGCGAACGAGTGAGAATGAGTGATGCATGGGTAAAAATACGCATGACGCCGTTGATATTATGGAAAGAGATGTCCAATCTAAAAAGAGAAGATTTAACGATGACGGAAGACGCGTCAGCAGAAGATCGGCAGACCATCAACAAATTCTAGGGAAGAGAACGATCGCCCGATTAGATGCTACTGAGATGTGGAGAGGAGAGAGGGATATATAAGGTCAAACTGCTCAAAGCCTTCCAAGGTATGTTTTAGTTGTGGAAAAGATGGTCACATAGCTTCGATTTTTCTCTATATAATAAATCAAGTCCGGTTAGGACGTTGGCACCAGAGGCGATCTGAGAAAAGTCAAAGTCAACGATTCACGGAAGAGCGTTTGTCGTGGCCGGTCAAAATCGAGGAACCCGAACGAAGTTAGCACTTCAAGTTAGTTAATTATAAATTCTTCAAAGTATATACCTTACTAGATATTGGTTCTACCCATTCTTTTCTCTCTTTTCTTACCAACGTTTGAACTTGATTACGGAGAAATTAGACTTTGACCTATTTATGGAGACTCAGTTAGAGAAACTTTCATTACATCCGTTGTTTAGAAATCTTGCTTGATTCAAGTTGGCACTATCACATTACTTGTTAACCTTATTTCTATAGAGATATTTGCTTTTGATGTGATTTTAAGGTTAACTACTCATCATGCCAAAATTGATTACTTTCGTAAGGTTGTTAGTTTTCATATTCCTAAGCAACTTTGTTATTCAATTCAAGCAATCAAACCATTGTAATCAAACATTTTCATATCAAGCCATGAAGTCATTCGTTTATTACGGATGTCAAGTTTTCTTAGTCCATGTTATGGATTTGAATAAAGACACGTCAGATTTGAATAATATTCTTGTTGTTATTGATTTTTCCCGACGTATTTTCCAAGAAGAATTTCTTGCTTACTCCCAAAGCCTCGATATTAAATTTTGTATCGAATTTGAACCCAGAAAAACTCATTTCTAAAATCTCATATCGAATGGCTCTATTGAACTTCGAGAGTTAAAAATTCAACTATAAAATTTGGTACCGAGCCTTTATCTTGTGACTTCTTTTGTGGAATGCACCGAAGCCGGACTCTCTGTAAGGGACGTCATATTCGATGCGATAAGAAAGCGATAGGTGTCATTGTGACGTCTTATCCAAGGTTGGGATATGAGTCACGATTGAGAACAACCTAAGTCGGTGTCGAAATGCGTAGTTTTCTGAGGCTTAGTTGGTTATTATCGGAGATTCGTTGAAGGATATTCTCGAATCGCTATTCCATTAATGTAGCTAACTCGTAGAGATACAAAATTCGAATGGAGCAAGGAATGTGGGAAGAGCTTGAAGAACTCAAGAGAGACTCATTTCAAAGACATGTTCGACCGTACCCATCCTCGAAAAGCGAGCGTGGTAGTGACGTGTTGAGTAGAAGATCGTTATCTGAAGTCGAGTGCGATATTGTCAAAGACTAATTTCAGTATAATTTACAAATAATAGAGATGGAGATGAAAACTCTAGGTACCTACGTGATGATATCTGAGTATAATCGACTTTAATCAATAAAGTTAAAGCCGCTCAAGCCACCAGGCTTGAGGAGATGATGCGTAGAAGAGAAAGTACAAGAAGGAGCTATTCCTAAGGCGAGAATTGATGAAGAAGGAATACTTGAGTCCACTCTAGACTTTGTGTTCCTAACGACTACGATTTGAAGTACAAGATTATGATGGAGGCACACAAAACACCATTTGCAATCCATCTTGGAAGTACTAAAATGTATCGTGATCTTCGACATACATTTTGGTGGAATAATATGAAGAGAGAAATTGCAAAGTTTATCTCGATGTGTTTAACTTACCTAACGTGTAAAGGCGGAGCATCTAGTACCTAAGGGTCCGTTGCAACCACTTGAGATTCCTGGAATGGAAGTGGGAACACATTACCATGGATTTCAATTCACGGGTCTTCCTACGGTTTCTCGAGCATCAATGCTATTTGGGTTATTGTTGATAGATTAACCAAGTCCGCTCATTTCTTGCCGATACGGAGAGACTTATTCCTCGAACGTCTTGCTAATATATACGTAAATGAGATTGTGAGGTTGCATGGCATGCTTGTATCCATAGTTTCGGATCGTGACCCAAGATTCACTTCAAGATTTTGGGTTAGCTTGCAAAAAGCTATGGGCACAGATTTGCGATTTAGTTCTATGAAACCATCCCCAAACGGACGGACAATCGAGAGAGGACTATTCAAACTCTTGAAGATATATTAAGACTACGTGTCCTGAACTTCAAGGGTAGTTGGGATAAGTATTTACCATTGGTGGAATTCTCCTACAACAACAGCTTATCGAAAGCAAGTATAGGTGTAGTTCCATTCAAGCATTATATGGACAAAATGTCGCTTCTCCAATATGTTGGGATGAGGTGGGTGAAGCAACATTGTTGGGACCCGAAAGTTAGTACGTATGACTAATGATTCGACAACGATACAAACGGCACAAGATCGACAAAAGAGTTATGCGGATCTTCATCGAAAGGATGTGGAATTTAATGTAGGGATCATGTATTGTTGCGAGTTGCTCCATGGAAGGGAGTTACAAGATTTGGGAAGAGGAAAGCTCGATCCACGATTTATCTGGTCCATTTCAATTTCTTGACCGAGTAGGAAATGTAGCCTATATAGACTTGCGTTACCTCCAAGTATGTCTCGTGTTCATAATGTGTTTAGCATATCCGTAATTAGAAATATGTGAAAGACCCGAACCACGTTATAGAGTTAGAACCGGACGAGATAATGAAGACTTAACGTATGAGGAGGTACTGTCAAGATTTTGGATAGGAAGGAGCGTATCCTACGCCAAGAAAGGTTATACCACAAGTTAAAGTTTTGTGGAGGAATCATGCTTTATAGAGGAAATGACACGGGAATTGGAAACGGAAATGAAAGCGAGGTATCCTCACCTTTTGAAACACCGGTATGTACGTCAATTTCGAGAGACGAAATTTCATAAGGAGGGAGGTTGTAAGACCGAAATTTTTTAAATAAAAAGAAATTTCCTTTATTTATTATTTTGAAATAGTAAGGGTTGATTTGATTAATGTGGATAGTTAAGGGTTAAATACATGAAATATTTCAAAATAAGCAAAGTGGTTATAAAATATTCATTGTTGTCGGGAATATTCGTTTGGTCGTGGAATATTAAATCTTTGTCTTGGGAATATTAAATGCGACCAAGCGCAGACCAATGTGTGGGCCCATAACTAAAAGCGATTGGATGAGAAAAGCGACAAATATAAGTTGGTTAAAAATAACGGCGTAGTTATTCTTTATTAAGTATTGTTGGAATACCCGGTGGTTAAAATACAAAGATGTCTGGCGTGGTTTACGCGTGTACTTTACGGTATTACAGATAAGAGATTGTTGAATTATTGATTAAATCGTAAGATGGCACTTACTCAATAATTTTCACGATGAATTCTTATCGCTTCAATATTTTATTTTATTGATTCAATAATTGTTTGCGTTGATATTTTATATTATTGTTGTTCAATAATTGTCACGCACAATATTTCCCATTATCGATCAATAATTCATATTATTTGAATAATATTATTAGATAACATTATTGGCAATGTCTAGAAAATTACATCCAAGGAGAGGTTTGGTCACCTAATTGCGCGCCAGTAAGGAGAGATCCTTATTGGAAAGCCCCCTCTTTCCTGGGAACTGCCTGGTTGTCATAATTGTGATTCTGTAATATTATTTGTGAATAATTAATTATTGATTCATATGATAAGGAAATATTTATTTTATATGAATATAAATGATGAATTTATTTATGTGGTTATTAATGAAGGAATTAATGCTGAGATGTTTTATTTGTATTTTGTCGGATTGGAGGTATTAAAAGATCAAATCGGTGTTATTACAGCTTTATTGTGTGAGTTATAATATTTAATCCGACCGTTGGATCGTTGTAATTTTTGGATATGTTATACATATATAAGTTGAGTATATGTCCACAAATTTTGAACCGTTAAAATGAACGAATGATTTGTTATAAATTTTAAGAGGTGTTTGATTCTAAAGTAGGGTTATAATTGATTTTGGTGGAAAATTCTAGAATTGAGTGGGCCCCACTTGTGGTTGGTGAAAAAAAATGTGAATTTTATTTCAAATGTGTTGGGTGGCAATAGTAGCGAGTAAAAAGCCATCGGTAAAGCAGTCAAGTCTGCTTTCCGGTAATTAACATTTTCCTATAAATAGAGGCTAAGTTAGAATTGAAAATCACACCGTAAACAAAGTTTTCTCTCTTTCTCTCTCTATATTATTGAGCGTATTTTGTGAGTATTTAGATACTTTGAGAGTTCTTTGTTAGATCTGAGTTTCATTCAAAGATCACTTGACCTTTCTTTCCAATCTTGATTCTTTGAGGTAAGGGATGTTATTTTCTTCTCCAATGATATTATTTCTTCAATATCATTATCTTTGAAATATTGGTTGGAACTTTTATCAAATTTGGAACTTTTTCATGTCGGGGTTACTTATTCATGAGTTACTATTCACGAGTTACTATTCATGAGTTACTATTCACGAGTTACTTATTCACGAGTACTATTATTCATGAAAGCGTGAAAATGTTTTTTTTGTGGAATTTCTATCTTTTGGTGTTATATGAAGTTACTTATTCACGTGTATCGGCCTATTATTCACGTATCTGACCTTATTCACGATATCGGCCTTATTCATCGAAAAATAAAATTTCTTCTTTTCGTCCAAAATATCTATTCTAGATACTAGCTTTGATTGTATCCATGTTTTGATCATTCTTGAATTTTACACCACTATGATTATTTTTGAGGTATTGTTGAACATGGATAAAACAAAGTACGAATCCTTAATCCTTAATCCTTGTCATTTTGTTTCACTGGATTCGTTCTTTAAAAATATTTTTCATCATCCTCAGTCTTAAATGATGATATTATTGAATATCTTTGGCCTGTAGTGCAAAGATGAATGATTTCTGAAGAATATCTTTGGGCTGTAGTGCAAAGATGAACAGGTGTTTAAATGAACATATTGATCGATGAATATCTTTGGCCTTTAGTGCAAAGATGAGCAGTGTTGAGATGAACATGGCCATCGATTGATGAATATCTTTGGCTCAGTAATGCAAAGATGAATATTTGATTTGAGATGAATATTGATTGATGTTACGGGGATAAAATATTGATGATGGATTTGTTAAATTCATAGATTATAGTAGATTTCATTCTCTACGTAACTCTTACATGAATTATTATTTCCATTGCGAATATTGATCTCGAAACTTGTTGTATATTGTATTCTATCGAGTTTTTCCTGTTGGAGACTAACGATAATTTGTTGTATATTATCTTAGTCATAGTATTCTTCTTGAGCTAGTTGAGCTCACCCTTTTCCTTGTTGTTCCATTTTTCTTCTCGGGAGGCGAGAATGTAGCGAGTACTTAGTCGGGTATGGAATGAAGGTTCTAGAAAGGATTATTTAGTAGTCCTCACCATTTTTGTAAAATAATGTATCAATAATTATGATGGGGATTTATTTACGTGTGGATATTGTCTAGATGGCAATATCTCGTATTTAAACTCACAGCTTTATATGTTGTAATAATAAAGTTGTAGTTGTTTACGTACCATGTATTTGGCGACTTCGAGAATGGGTGATGTATACCTACTATTTTGGGCGTCATGGATTCGAGTCTTTCACATATTTACTGAAGTGCGAGATATGAAACACATTATGAACACGAGACATACTTGGAGGTAACGCAAGTCTATAGGCTACATTTCCTACTCGGTCGAGAATTTGAAATGGACCAATAAATCGTGGATTTGAGCTTTCCTCTCTTCCCAAATCTTGTAACTCCTTCCACGGAGCAACTTCAACAATACATGATCCCCTACATTAAATTCCACATCCTTTCGATGAAGATCCGCATAACTCTTTTGTCGATCTTGTCTTGCTTTGTATCGTTGTTGAATCATTAGTCATACATACTAACTTTCGGGTCCCAACAATGTTGCTTCACCCACCTCATCCCAACATATTGGAGAACGACATTTTTGTCCATATAATGCTTGAATGGAACCATGCCTATATTTGTTTAATAACTATTGTTGTATGAGAATTCCACCAATGGCAAAATACTTATCCCAACTTCCTTTGAAATCTAGGACACGAGTTTTAATATATCTTCAAGAGTTTGAGTAGTCTTTTCTCGATTGCCCATCCGGTTTGAGGATGGTATGCCAAACCAATCGTAAATTCGTGCCCATAGCTTTCTAACCCAAAATCATGAAGTGAATCTTGGGTCACTATCCTAATTTATGGATACAGGCATGCCATGTGCAACCTCATAATCTCATTTACGCATATACTAGCAAGACGCGTTCGAGGGAATAAGTCTCCGTGATCGGCAAGAAATGAGCGAGATTTGGTTAATCTATCAACAATAACCCAAATAGCATTGATGCCTTGAGAAACCGTAGGAAGACCCGTAACGAAATCTATGGTAATGTGTTCCCACTTCCATTCCTAAATCTCAAGTGGTTGCAACGGACCCTTAGGTACTAGATGCTCCGCCTTTACACGTTAACAAGTTAAACACATCGAGATAAACTTTGCAATCTCTCTTCATATTATTCCACCAAAATGTATGTCAAGATCACGATACATTTTAGTACTTCGAGATGGATTGCAAATGGTGTATTGTGTGCCTCCATCATAATCTTGTACCTCAAATCGAGTCGTTAGGAACACAAAGTCTAGAGTGGACTCAAGTATTCCTTCTTCATCAATTCTCGCTCCTTAAATAGCTCCTTCTTGATTTCTCTCTTCATACGCATCATTTCGGGTTCGGTGGCTTGGCGACTTTAAAAAGTCGATTATACTCGTATATCATCACGCGGGGTACCTAGAGTTTTCATCTCCATCTCTATTATTATACTGAAATTAGTCTTTGACAATATCGTTTTCGTATTGTATACGATCTTCTACTCAACACGTCGCCTACCACGTTAAACTTTTCGAGGATGGCATGGTCGAACATGTCTTTGAAATGAGTCTCTCTCTTGAGTTCTTGAAGCTCTTCCCACATTCCTTGCTCCATTCAATTTTTGTATCTCTACGAGTCAATTTGCGATAATGGAATAGCGATTCGAGAATATCCTTCAACGAATCTCCGATAATAACCAACTAAGCCTAGAAAGCTACGTATTTCGATTCTTCGACTTAGGTTGCTCTCAACTGTGACTCATATCCCAATCTTGGATAAAGACGTCACAATGACACCTATCGATTTACTATCGCATCGAATATGACGTCCCCCTAGAGAGTTCGGCTTAGGTGAATTCCACAAAGGAAGTCACAAGATAAAGGCTCGGTACCAAATTCTATAGTTGAATTTTTAACTCCTCGAAGTTCAATAGGAGCCATTCTATATGAGATTTTAGAAATGAGTTTTGTCTGGGTTCAAAGTCGATACAAAATTTAATATCGAAGCTTTGGGAGTAAGCCAAGAAATTCTTCAGAAATACATCGGGAAAAATCAATAACAACAGAATATTATTCAAATCGACGTGTCTTTATTCAAATCCATAACATGGATTAAGAAAACTTGACATCCGTAATAAACGAATGACTTCATGGCTTGATATGAAAATGTTTGATTACAATGGTTTGATTGCTTGAATTGAATAACAGAGTTGCTTAGGAATATGAAAACTAACAACCTTACAAAAGCAATCAATTTGGCGTGATGAGTAGTTAACCTTAAAATCACATCAAAAGCAAATATCTCTATAGAAATAAGGTTAACGAGTAATGTAATAGTACCAACTGAATCAAACAAGATTTCTAAACAACGGGATGTAATGAAAGTTTCTCCTAACTGATTCTCCATAAATAGTCAAAGTCTAATTTCTCCGTAGTCAAGTTCAAACGTTGTATGAGCAAAGAGAGATAAAAGAATGGGTAGAACCGTTATCTAATAAGGTATAAACTTCGCAAGAATTTATAATTAACTAACCTGTGCTAACCGTTCGGGTTCCTCGCATTTATTTTGACTGGTCACGCGACAAACGCTCTTCCAAGAACCGCTGACTTTGACTTTTCTCGGGACATCCTTTTGAGTCACCATTCACGCTGGATGGTTTTCGATATCGTATAATCTCGGCGATATGTCCTTCTTTTCCACAATTATAGCATACCTTGGAAGGCTTTGAACAGTTTGACCTTATATGTCCCTCCTCTCCACATCTGTAGCATCTAACGGCGATCGTTCTCTTCCCTAGAATTTGTTGATGGTCTGCCGATGTTCTTTGCTTAATCGTCTTCCGTCATCGTTAAATCTTCTCTTTTAGATTGGACATCTCTTTCCATAATATCAACGCGTCGTCAGACTTTTACCCATGCATCACTCATTCTCACTCGTTCGCTTATTTCTTCTTTCAAATTCGGATTCGACTTTATCATCTTATACTCGCGAAAGTGTGCTTCAAGCATCACGTGTCGGGTAACACAAGCTTGAATCGTTGCATCCTTTTGCTCCACATTTGCTATGATTCTTTAGCTTTGCTTTCTAACTCATGAATACGATTTTGCAATTCTATATTTCGATCATAAAATACCTCTAATAAACTCTCTTGAATACCTCTTCTTCCTCTTCTTCCTCACTCTCACCAATTACCTCCTCTGCGATTATCTCTAAAGGTGCAACTATCAATTCTTCACTCACCACATGGATATCTCTAATTCCTTCTTCACTTTGACATCACATTATCCTGGTTGGCGATTAGAGGTGTCTCCACGATCTCATTCACTCCATTGTTAACGCTTCTCGTGACCCATTCTAAAAAAACTATCATAAAACAAGGGTTAATTAAATAAATTAACAAATCACATAATACCCCTATAATATGACCAACCAACAAATAAGCTTAGGTAGGACACACTTTAGCGAAGGATTTACTCGCCTCTCCCTCCTAGTTTTATTCCCCGATCTCCGCTGGAGATCATATCCCTAAGCTCGATATTAACCGCGGCGCCCCAAAATAGGTATACACCACACCCATTCTGAGTGCCAAATACATGGTAATGTAAACAACTACAACTTTATTATTACAACAAGAAAATCTGTGAGTTTAAATACAAATATTATCTTTTAGACAATATCTATACTCAAATAAATCTCCATCACATTTATTGATACATTATTTTACAAAATGGTGAGGACTACTAAACAACTCTCTCTAGAACCTTCATTCCATACCCACAGACTAGTACTGCTACATTCTCGCCTCCCGAGAAGAAAAATGGAACAACAAGAAAAAAGGGTGAGCTCAACTAGCCCGAAGAAAGAATACTATGACTAAGATAATATACAACAAATTATCGTTAGTCTCCAACAGGGAAAAATCTGATAGAATACAATAGACAACAAGTTTCAGATCAATATTCGCAGCGGAAATAATAATTCATAGAAGAGTTACGTAGAGAATGAAATCTACTATAATCTATGAATTTAACAGTCCATCATCAATATTTTATCCCTGTAACATCAATCAATATTCATCTCAAATCAAATATTCATCTTTGCACTACAGGCCAAAGATATTCATCAATCGGTCATGTTCATCTCAACACCTGTTCATCTTTGCACTAAAGGCCAAAGATATTCATCAATCGGTCATGTTCATCTCAACACCTGTTCATCTTTGCACTAAAGGCCAAAGATATTCATCAGTCGGTCATGTTCATTTAAACAACTGCTCATCTTTGCACTACAGGCCAAAGATATTCTTCAGAAATCATTCATCTTTGCACTACAGGCCAAAGATATTCAATAATATCATCATTTAAGACTGAGGATGATGAAAAATATTTTTAAAGAACGAATCCAGTGAAACAAAATGACAAGGATTAAGGATTAAGGATTCATACTTGGTTTTATCCACGTCCAAAAATACCTCAAAAATAATCATAGTGGTGTAAAATTCAAGAATGATCAAAACATGGATACAATCAAAGCTAGTATCCGAATAGATGTTTTGGACGAAAAGAAGAAATTTTATTTTTCGATGAATAGTGCCAGATATCGTGAATAGTCTTGATATCGTGAATAGTCTTAGTATCGTGAATAGTAACTCAAGCACGCAAAAGATAGAAATTCCACAAAAAAACATTTTCACGCTTCATGAATAGTACTCGTGAATAGTAACTCGTGAATAATAACTCATGAATAATAACTCGTGAATAAGACTCATGAATAGTAACCCCATACATGAAAAATTCCAAATTTGATAAAACCTTCAGATCAACATTTCAAAGATAATGATATTGAAGAAATAATATCATTCTGAAAAAATAATATCCCTTACCTCAAAGAATCAATACTTCTAAGGAAAGGTCAAAGTGATCTTTGAATGAAACTTGTCTTGAATAAAGAACTCTCAAAGTATCTAAATACTCACAAAATACGCTCGATAATATAAAGAGAGAAAGAGAGAAAACTTTGTTTCTGGTGTGATTTTCAATTCTAACTTAGCCTCTCTATTTATAGGAAAATGTTAGCCGTAGCAGGACTTGACTGCTACACGATGGCTTTACACTACTACTATTACCACCCACCACATTTGAAATAAAATTCAGCACATTTCTTCACCAACCACAAGTGGGGCCCACTCAATTCTAGAATTTTCCACCAAAATCAATTATAAACCTAATTTAAGATCGACACCTCTTAAAATTCATAACAAATCATTCGTGAATTTTAACGGTTCAAAATTTGTGGACATATACTCAACTTATGTATGTATAACATACCCAAAAATTACCACAATCCAACGGTCGGATTAAAATTATAACCCCATGAATATATCTCAAAACCCACGATTTAATTTTTAATACCTCTAATCCGATAAAATCTTGATAAAACACCTCAACATTAATTTCTTCAATTATAACCACATAAATAAATCCATCATTTATATCCACATAAAATAAATATTTCCTTATCATATGAATCAATAATTAATTATTCACAAATAATATTACGAATCCACAATTATAATGACGGTAGTTCCGGAGAAAGAGGGGCTTTCCAATAAGGATCTCTCCTTCTTGGCGCATACAATTAGGTGACCAAACCTCTCCTTAGACAGAACTTTCTAGACATTGCCAATAATGTTATCTAATAATATTATTCAAATAATATGAATTATTGATCGATAATGGGAAATCATGTCGTTGACAATTATTGAACAACAATAATATAAAATATCAACGCAAAGAATTATTGAATCAATAAAATAAAATATTGAACGAAGAACTCACGTGAAAATTATTGAGTAATGCCATCTTACGTAAGGATCAAAATTCAACAATCATGCGCGTAATGGTGTCTTCTTCAGCAAGCAACCACGCGTATTCGTATTTTAACCACCGTATTCCAATGGTCTTAATTGGTAATAACTACGCCAAGTTATTTTTAACCAACTTATATTTGTCGTTTTCCTCATCCAATCGCTTTCCAGTTATGGGGCCCCACATGGTCAAGGCTTGTCAGTATTTAATATTCCCAAGCGATCATTTAATATTCCACGACCAAACGAATATTCCCAGACAAAAATGAATATTTTATAACCACTTGCTTATTTTGAAATATTTGCGTATTTAACCCTTAACTATCCACATTAATCAAATCAACCCTTACTATTTCAAAATAATAAATAAAGGAAATTCCTTTTATTTAAAAATTTCGGTCTTACGGTTTAATCTGCAATGAATATCTGATCCATTAAAAGAGTCAAGTAGAAAATAAAATCTACTATCTTTTATGATTTAAAAGGTTTTTTTCATCATTTATTATAGGCGAGACTCACTTTAATAAATAATCCACATCATCGAATCACCCCGCACTACGGCCAAGGATATTCTTTAGTATCACGACCACAATTATTCCCGCACTTCTACGGGCGAAGAATAGTTGTGTATTCATTAATAATCACGATCATGCCAACAACAATGTCCATCAATGCACTACGACCCATCGAGAATTTTTACCACATCATTTGTTACATTACGGTCATGATTACAATCAATAATCCTCAGTCATAATCATACCAAGTCCATCCATGCTCTACGAGCCACGTATGACTTTAAAAAAATATAAACATGAGGATGATGACAATTACGTAATAATTCAAGAAAAGCAAGTTCAAGAATTATTTAATCCATGAATTATTAACGTCCAAATTGTCAACATGATAATCTTTGTTTAGTAGAGTAAAATTCAAGAATGATCGGAAGAGTATTTCCATGAAAGATCTTCGGATGAAACGCAAATATCGAGGATATTCTACTAATTTCATGGAGTATAGAAGTCAAAGTTTTAACTAACCGGGTATAATAAAGAATGGAATAACAAAAGAAATCACCATGCATGCGGTGCTTGATAGGCAGGTTATTCCAATGAATAATAATAACGGAACCGTGTCGGTGAAATTCACACCCGGGATGTTCCAACGAGAATAATAAAGATGGAACCGGATCCGGTGTAAAACACATGAGATAGGATATTCAAACAGAATGATAAAGACGGAACCGGTCCGGTGTAAAACACACGCATGGATGTTCCAACGAGAATAATAAAAAGCGGAACCGGTCCTGTGTAAAACACATGAGCGTGGATGTTCCAATGAATAATAGAAGAATGTCACCAAGTATAGGGTAAACATGGCATATCTGAGTTATTCCAATGTAATAATAAGCGATGGAATAACATAAGGATTTCACCAAGTATAGGGTATGCCATGTCTACGAAGGTTATGTATAGGGTATGCCACTTTTACAAAGTTATCAACAGAATAATAATGAATGGAATAATGTAAGTTCTCTTCGAAGAAAGAATAACACCCTTACCGTAAAAAAGAACCTAATATAGAAGTAGTGAAGTAGCGAGAATACTCTTCTTCTTTCTATAATTTTCTCTCTATAAACCTCTCATAATTTATCTCTACAGTTTCAATGAATTAAAAGAAAATAATGAAGGAATGAGCTTCTATTTATAGGAAAATAGAATGCATAGTAATTAATCCATGAAACTCCAGTTGATTTACTTTAATCGACGGTCCATATTTAAAGCAAAATCTTTTAAATAAAATATCATATATTCTATTTATATAAAAACATTTTACTATCGCAAACACTACGCAACACTATACGCAAAACACTATGCAACACTATGCATAATAAAATATAATATATTCTATTTATAGAATAACTTTAATAAAGTATTCTATTTTATATAAAAGATGTTTCGCTTTTATTACGTTAATAATAATGAATAAAACAAAAAGTCATTATCGCTTATAATAATTCATGACATAATGGAATCAAACCGAGTGACTTCTCACATAAGCATCAATAATCAATCTGGTAATATTACTTATGCAACCACATGTATTCTCGTACTTTTACTACCGAGAGTAGTTCAACAAAGATGTCGATGGTAAAACTTCCGCCGTTATTTCAATAAAATATTTTTGTCGTTTTCTCCGATCAATAATAATTACATTATGGGTCCACCAATGATTGAGTGGTAGTTGTATGCGAATATTCCTGCTAAACCGAATATTCCCCAGACCAATCGAATATAATATAACCACTTGCATACTTTGCAAAATTTATAAATATTACCCACAACTATAACATTATATCAAATTATTCCATAATATTCAAAAATAATATTTATAGAAAATTCATCTTTATTTATAAAAGCTGGGGTCTTACATAATAATTCATAACAAAACCCCTAATTAAGCAAACAAAAGCTAGAAGAAGAGAGATAATTGAGTACTGAACAAAGATCAAAAGATATCGCACCTGTAGCTTCCGCAAACGTGAGATTTTGTAATATAGCTGATCATGAGGTGAAGGAAGAGCGGCAGATCGAAGTGAAGGAAGAGCGTCGGATCGAAGTGGGAGAGATAATAGGGTTCAGTGGACAGAAGAGAGATTTTGTAATATAGCTGAGGTTATTTTTGTCCCAGAAAAATTAAAATTCGGTCAGAGGTAGCTCTTAATGGTTTAGAATTATTTTTGAATCTTATCGATTAAGAGGCATTAAGAGACAATAATTTTTTTACCAAACAAATTTAGCTCTTACCGATTCAGAGGCAAACCTATTAAGAGGTATTAAGACCTTATCAAACACTACCTAAGTTACTATTGAAACATTTCATTAATATATTAGTAAACTCTAGTGTTGGGCTTAGTAACAAGGTTCAGAAAAAAGGGTTGGGCTCATACATAATAAGTTTGACAAATATGTGGAGTTGGGCAATTGAGGATTATGATTTGAAATTGAGTTTAAACATTAGCCCAACTCAACTGGATGGGCTCATTTTGTAGTCCTAACAAATATAATACTTATCTGTAATTAAATATTTCCAATACATATCGTTTTCCTTTCAAATATGGCCATTTCAACATATTTGTTGTTTCTTCGTTTGTTTACTACTGACAACCAACCCAACAACTTGTAGGATGAAATAGAAAATTCAAATTTATTACCAACATATTATCAAAATCTGATAATATTAACTACTTTTTATATGATCCTAAGTAGTGTCTGTATTTTAATAATTTTATGAAGAACAAAGTCAAATGTACAAAATACAATCAGCCTTAAATTTTGGATCTAGATTTATTTCAAAGTCGAACACAAGTAACGAGAGTTTCTTAAGTAAATAAAAAAAAAAGGGTGATTTACATATTCTATTACATTTTTAAAAAAAATTATAACAAAAGTGCCCTCATAAAACTTTTACACAACTAATACACTACCATATTTATTTATAATTCTAGTGCATTTAGGATTCCTTAATTTAAGGAATTAATATTCAATTAGGATTCATTAATTTATGGATTAGTTATACCCATAACTTCTTCTCTCTCTCTCTCATATAACAACGTAGTTATATATATATATATATATATATATATATATATATATATATATATAACCAACCCTCCCACCTCCCACCTCCCTCCACCTCCTCCGCCTCCTCCTCCTCCCTCCTCCTCCCCCTCCTCCTCCCCCTCCCCCCTCCTCCCTCCTCCTCCCCTCCCCCCTCTCCTCCTCCACCTCCACCTCCTCCTCCTCCTCCCCACCCCTCCCTTTCCTCCCCCCCCTCCTCCCTCCTCCTCGCCTCCACCTCCTCCTCCTCCCTTCTCCCTCCTTCCTCCTTTCCTCCTCCTTCCTCCTCCCTTCCTCCCCTCCTCCTCCTCCCTCCCCCTCCTCCTCCTCCTCCCCTCCCCACCTCCTCCTCCTCCCTCCCCTCCTCTCCTCCTCCCTCCTCCCTCCTCCACCTCCCGCCCCCCTCCTCCCACCCCCTCCCTCTCCCTCCTCCCTTTCATGTAGTTGGTTACCAAATCATTTGATAAGGTAACCAATTCGATTTTATTAGTTTACTAATATACTTTGAATGTGATGCGGTTGGTAACCAAAATTTATGCGATTGGTTACTAAATCTTCCGATAAGGTAACCAATTTAGTTTATTAGGTTATTAATTTATTTTGGATATGATGCAATTGGTAACCAAATTTCATATAGTTGGTTCTTAAACCATTTGATAAGGTAACCAATTCAGGTTTTTATTTGATTACCAATTTTATTTTAAATGTGATGCAATTACTAGTCAAAATTAGTATAAAGGTAACCATTTCAATTTTTGTGGGTAACCAAATCATCAAAAGAAATTGAATAAGAACTCTACGTGGCGGCGGATGATGTATGCTGGCGCTGATGGTAAGTGGCGAGAGAGGATGATGATGAACATTAGCTCCTTCATAATTTTTTATTTTTAATTTTCTCATTTTGATTTGAATTTTGAAACATGGATTTGAAATTGTTGTTAGAGACAAGATTTGAATTTGAATTTGAATTATTAGTTATCCTTGATTTTAGGTTTCCTTATTAATGTGAATTGTACTATTTTTGTAATAATTACATTCTTTTTGTAATTATTTAGTTGATGCACTTTTCTTGTAATTACTTTCTATTTGTTGTATACTTATGTAAAGGACCCAAAAAAAAACCCAAATTAAAGACTTTTATATATTACTTTCTAAAAATCAATCCTTACAAAGATTCAATAACTAATAAGGAGGCCAGGAGGTATTGGTAATGGATATTGAGGCGTTGTTGGGCTTGGATATGAATATTGAGGCGGCGCTGGGCTTTGTGGTGGATCTTGAGGCGCAGGAGGGGTTGGATATAAATATTGAGGTGGCGCTGGGCTTTGCGGTGGATCTTGAGGTGCAGGGGCTGGTGAAGGAACTTGAGGCGCAGGGGATGGGGCTGGTACCGGTACTTGAGGGGCCATGGGTGGTGGAAACCCAACAGGTGTAGGTATTTTTGGTTTGGAGTGATGATGGTGATGGTGATGATGATGAAGAGCACAAAGGAAGTTTATCTTTATGAAAAATGGATCGAGTATCATTTGTGGCCAACAGTGTTCATGCATCACTTTGACGACGTCGCAGCAGACCGGGCCCATTAGGCCCGTCATTTCATTTCCTCCTCCGGATTTCATAGCCCGAACAATGAGATTAATCTCATCAACACACCCTCCTATTCTTGAAAAAGAAGCCCAACATTGTTGTAATCCTGGTATATCAAACATTTTCTCATCTGAAAATTGATTGGGGGGAAGATTAATGGAGGAGATTTTGGTCATTTCGGGTTCGGCTATTTTTGATGAAGATACTAGCATTGCCATGGATGATGCTACAATCAGCAAAAAAGGCATCGGGACCATGGATGATCTCGAGGCCATGGCTCAAGGGAGATTAAGTTGGGAGGGGAGGGTGTTGTTTGTTTGGAGATTGAGACTGATGGTGTTTGTGACAATGAAATGTTGATATTTAAAGACTTTTGTTAGACTTAGTTGGGGGGTTGATATTAGCTGGATTCACGTATTTTAATAAATTTATTTATTTATGATCAGATTATCAAAAATGAAATAAATGTGATTTGAAAATTATCTATTTAAAAAAGAATTGAGGAAAGAAAAAATAAACTATCAATTTAATTTTGATTGCTTGACCAATGAAATCAACTGTTTTAATTAAAAGAATTATTTTTTTCACAAGTAAGTTTGATAATTTCAAAGGTTTCTCCTCATATAAATATTGAGTAGGGTCCACTTCACGTGAGAAAAAATATTGTGAAATTATCAAATTTATTTGTTAATTAATTAATTTGTTTTCGTTGACTTTTGTCCCTCCTAATAACGGTAACAGATTTTAGGAATACCAGTACGTCCACTGTAATACCCGGTAAAAAAATAATAATAATAATAATAATGATAATAATAAATAAAGTAAATAGCATTTAAATCTATGTTTTAAATAGAATAATTGGGCCTGTCTTTTATTTGGGTCAATTTGAAAATAATGTTTGTGGCTATAATGATAAGTGATGAAAAATATTAATCTTATAAATTTGGACTTTAAAACTAATTAAGTTCAATATTATAAATCCTATTAGGACAAGGATGATTAATTATATATATACTCAAACCTAATTGTATTGGATTCCATCTATTATGAAGTGAAGAGAAAGGCGACTAGAGTACGAGAAAAATAGAAAGAGAAAATTCTCCCAACCAAGGTAATACCATTATTTTTATTATTGGGTATTTTTTTTTAGTTATTTTATGATCGAATCTTGCAAGCTTAATTAATTTGATTGTTTATTGTTATAAGTCATGCCCGGAGGAATCTCAATTAAAACTAGCAAATAAATAAAGTATAAATTAGATTAGCTTGTTTGGAACATGGAGTTAAATTTCAAAATATTGTTCTATATATTATATTGTGGTATCATGTTAGAATTTTTTTTATATATTAGAACGGAGTTGAGAATTATGATTAAGTTTGTAATTATTTAGAATTTGTTTCGAGGATATCGGTTTATGAGTATTTCTTGTGAAACAGAGGTAGAATAAATATAAGTACATAGTTAATACAATGGTATTAAAAAGAAAATATATGGAGTGTAATAATAATAATAATAATAATAATAATGATTTGATTGCATCTGGGTAGTATGTGAAATGAATGGCATCGATTGCCTGCCTTTAAAAAAAAAAAAAAACCTTACTACTTAATAAAATATGTCATGAATAGTAATTGTTTTATTAGACTTATGGATATTTAGACTTCTTTTGAAAATTACAGAGTGCACAATATAGTGCATACCTATTATATGGATACATATATATTAATTTGTAGTCTCCCCGATCACATGTTCTTAATAGTACACATTTTCATGTTTATTGTTAAAAAATAAAAATAATTAATAATTACGTATATAGTATTGCAAAATATTATGTTATACAAAATCTAAATGAATAAATAAAATATTTTGAAATTATAGAGATTATTATTATAATAATAATAAAATAAATTTATCAATGGGTTAAAGATGAAAGAATATTTTTATAAGTGTACTTATATTTATTATTATTTTGTTTAGTTAGTTCGAACGAAAAGGCGATGATTAAAGGCATATTAAATAGATTATGAATTACTTTGGAATTATTAGTTTGGATTATTTTTAATTTGAGGTGAATATGTTTAGGTTGCGAATAATGATTTGTATTTGATATCGTTGGCATTTGAGGGTAAGATTTTGTGGAGTGTGCCATAAATGGTTTGGAAGTATCAGTGCAGTTAGTCTCTTTCAAATGATACTTTTGTTAAATTTGATTTATTCGTTTTGTTCCTCGTTTCAAATTACATTATTATTTCACATAATTGTTTCTTGTGAAATTCATATATTTGTTTCATTTTGGAGTTGACACATTGGACTCGTATTTGTACTCTTTGAATTAGGATATCATGTTTAGTATTTATTTTGATAATTGTAGAAGCGATACATATTGCTACCTTCTTTTGAAACCTTGTGACTATAATTTGATTTGGTTCAACATATACATATAGAACCTTTTTGTTAGTATTATGTCGCGTGTGTTTGTGACATAATATTTTTGTTAGAATATACCATAGGGTATACGAGCTATAACCACCAATTGAAATACCACGCAGCGTGTATGTCGTCTTGGCATGAGAGGCATGACACTTTCCGTGGCGGTGTGATTAGTCCACTGGCGTCTCCTGTTTTGGGCTCCGGAGGAAGTGGGCCATTTGGTGTTTTGTTGTGGGGCGTATGGGTTAACCCTAGTTTTACGTTACTGCGGATTGGTGATATTGTGCCAAACACACCTATCCGATTTGCATACATTTGGATTCGCGATCCAATGTGTGATTTACTGTGGCATCATCATTTGACTGCCTGTGTGACATTGTTTTGACTTGCACGTGTGGCATTATTTTGACTTGCACGTGTGGCAAGATATATTTTTGGGCTCACTTCGGTGTGAAATAACTCCAATGGTTTGTTTTGACTTATTATTTTATTGGATTAGTTTTGTTGGTTTTTGTTCGGTTCAAGTCATTGAGTTAGTTACTTGATTCGCTTATTTCTTTATTCTTTTATTGGTTTCGTCAATTATGTTGATTCAAATATATTCTATTCGAGATCCTTGGATATTATATTTTTGTTCGTACTTGCACTTGAGGCTTGTTCAAGAATTTGTCTCAACAATGTGTTTTCGTATATCGATTGTATATCTTTTGTATATCTCTGTGTCCGTCTTTGGGCAATTGGCTCATGTTGTGTTTTTCTTCCCAAGCGAGGTTTAAAGATTGATTGAATTTAGTGTGATGAGAGTTTTGCCTTTGACCAGTTAGGTTGATTCAAATTTTAAGTTTTGATTATTTTAACTCAGTTTAGAAAATTGTACTCATTACTTTATTGATGGATCACCACTATTAATATTTTGAGGTTGTTAGTGCTCTGTTTATTTATTTTAAGATTTGTTGTGCTTTGTACGTGACCTCTCTTTCCTTCTCTTTCCTTTTCGGAAAGGGGGTGTTACATCCACCGTGCAGGTCAAACACTATTTTAATGGAAATTTGCCACTATTAATTAATTGCATGCAACATAAAACGAGTCAACTGCAAATTTCCATTCATTATTCACCAAAGGCTGGACACTAATTGTGATGAAATTTCAGTAGCTAGCAGTTACTCCAATTACTAAGAAACTAGAGAAAAAAAAAATGTTACTCCACTATATATCTCCAATTTGCTAATTAAACGTCGGACCCACATCATGACATCAAAGTTTCTGTAGTACTGATAAGTTGTTTTCTGATTTTTTTTCTCTCAATGGCACTCCATTAAAGTTTAAATAATTAAGATCAAGTGTTAAAAGATATAAGATCAACATTTATATAATTTTTTTTAAAATAGATATTTTCTCACTATTTATGTAAAAAATTATATAAAAATTAATTTTATGTGAAAATATCAATTCCCTATTATATTCTCTTGAAAAATAATTTCCGATATATATTCTGATCTTGAGAATATATTTTGGGATAAAAAAATTGTGACTTTATTAAGTGTAGACCGACACATTCCTAAATTAGTTACGTTTCTGCACTTTTAACAAAAAAAATGCTCTCTTCGTTTTAAATTTAGAGATAATATTTAATTTTTTGAAGTTAAACGACGATATATTAAATTTTAAATTAATATAAATTTAATTGATACAATTATTATAATTGTATAGGATATAACAAAAATTATTAATTATAAAATTTATTTTATTCTAAACTTTTACGAGACATATCAATTTTAAAGTTTAATATACCGTGCGCTTTTAATTTGAAGAGTATATAATCCGTGCCCAAATTTCTAAGATGGTATTCTTTGTTAGGAAAGCTTCAAACATAATTCCATGATTCAGCCGCAACCTTAAAAAGAATTACGTAGTAATACATATTGGCAACACAGAAATCCATGAATTAGTATTTTAATTTGATGATAAAACTAGAAAGAAATGTATTTGTAACACAGGAAAAAGTAGGCAAACAGTATAGTAGTATTAGTTTCCATGTCGATTCACGCACACAACTACAACTGCATGGTAGGAAATAGTTCTTTTATTAAACTTGAACAATACTAATATTTGAAATAAGAACTCGATCATGACTCTATCTATATATATATAATAGCTGCTATATATCCTATCACTATCAGGAGGGGCCGCAAATGCCATCGATCATGGGTGGAACCAATGGATTAGGGAACACCATAGGCCAACAATTTTTCTTTATCCCACTAATGGCCTTGCAACAAGCAGGGCTAATAGTGTTCCCTCCTCCTCCTATCCCTGGTAATCCCCCTCCGATCCCCGGTATTGGTAAGCCTCCTCCTAGTCCCGGTATTGGTAATCCTGATCCCATCCCTTGTAATACTCCTCCGCTTCCTCCATCATCTGGTGGTGGTCCCCCGCTGCCTCCCTCCGGTGGTTCTCCTCCGCCTTCCTCTGGTGGTCCTCCTCCTCCTGGCAGGCCGGGTCCTCCATGAAAAAAGTGCAAAAGGTCATCAAGGCATTCTTTAACATCTAGGAAAGAAGACGTACATTCCTGTATAGTTTGTAAATCAAATTTGTGATTTGGCAATTGGGAAGGAATAGGGGCTATGATTGATTCTGATTCTGATTCTGATTCTGATTCTGATTCAACTACGCTTAGGCTTAATGAAAGTAGCATAGCCACAACTAACAATAACAACTGCAATGTTACTGCAGCCATGGTCACCGGAAACTATGACTAGCTAGCTACTGTTAATGTATGAATATAAAATGCATGCTAGTATACCACTTATTTATAGCAACTTAATTCATTACTTGTTTTGTTTTTTTGCAAATAAAACATTTGAATTGACCGACTCTCTTGATTCAAATATTAAATTTTGTCATAATCTGAAAAGTAAACGAACGGAAACTACTCGGCTACTTTTTTAAGATTACAATTTTTGTTTGACACAACATTACAAAACTTAATTGGCCTCCAATACTCCCTAGCTGAGCTCCATATTTTTTTTATTTTTCGATTTAGTACAATTTGTTCCTTTAAATTTTTTTTATTAATAACTTAATATTTTATATTATCTCTATAATTAAATACCAAATTGTTTCCAATGAATTTTAGAATGACAGTATTAAAATTTTATAACTATTTTGGTCAATTAAATAAATTATTAATTGTATTTTTTTTTTAAAAAAATGACAAATAAAAAGAAACGGCAAACGGCTTATTGTGGTCATTTGATCGGTAAGTGTTGTTTTTTGAGCACTTAACAAATGGTTCACAACAATTTGAGAGCAATGACTATACGTATACGCCTCTTATTAGATTTGTTGATTCGATTTTTCAATAATCAGACTATCAAAATTCAGCTGTAACTTTTTCAAGCTGTAATAAATGGGGATAATATAAATTTTGTGCATTCATAACATAATTTTAAATAAGATGAGATAGAAGTCAAAAATTTATAAAAACACTTTAATTGGGCCCCTATGTTTTAATACTGCACATCGGAAGATGGTAGTGGTTAGGAAGAAAGTACTACTCTACTAACAAACACAAATAACATTAATTGACACCTCGACCATATCAGCGGATTTGATCAAATTAATTAGCGATGCTTTATTTGCATTAATACGTCACAAAAATAAAAATAATGTCAAAGGTACTGATTTTTTTTTTATTATTAAATTTGAGGCGTCAAATGATGTTTTGGGCGGGGGTCGGACCGGTTAACGGTTAATTGACCCAATTAGCCCGATTTTTAATATTTTTTTTTTACCAATTTTGTATATATTAAAACTAACTATTTTTGTTAATATTGTAACTCATTTTTATTAAGTTTTAGTTCATAAAAAATAATTTTTTAAATTTTTTTATTAATTACTAATAATATATATTTTTTATGGTGCTTTACAATAATATACAACATTTAGAAAGTAATTACATTATTAGTGAATCATCAAAATAATTACAAAATAATAACTTTCCCATATTTATTTACAATATTAGTGCAATTAGGATTCCTTAATTTAGGGAATTAGTATATTATTCAATTCACAATAATAAGGAAACCTAAAATCAAGGAGTTTCATAATTAATAATTCAAATTCAAATATTTTGGATCTAACAACAAAAATAAATTCAAATTCAAAATAATAATTCAAATTCAAATCTTCATCTCCCTTAAATATTCTCAGAAACTCCGCTTCTCTTCTGAGTAATATTTTTCCTACTGCAAAAAAAATTATACTTTATTCCCAATATGCATCAGCTAAACTGTATATAAAAATGGAGATCATTTTCTGTCGATTTCATTCACTCATTCATCTCTTCTGAAGAAAGCACGAAAAAGAAAAATAGAAAAAGAAACCATGCTTCAGGCGTATAAGCTTTAATGCTCGTCAGTTTTGCGACATCAACCACAAGAACAAGGACCCTAAATCTTACAAAGTGGAAAGTGAAGAATTAGTAACCCAATTCAGTGTTGTAAGAGAGTGATGTGTAATGTAATGTTGATAACCAAACCTTCTTAAAAAGATAACCAAACTTTTATACCAAGGTAACTAAACATTAATACCAAGGTAACCAATCTACCTCCACATCTACGGTATGAATTGGTTACCTTGGTCTGAAAGTTTGGCAACCAACTGCATGAAAGTTTGGCTACCAACTATATCACATTCAAAAATAAATTGGTAACCTAATAACACTGAATTGGTTACCTTGGTATGAATGTTTGGCTACCAACCTGCACTCAAAAAAAATATCAAACAAAGCACCGCCTTTTAATGCAATCGAAAATATCAAATTCTTTTCAAAGCCTGTTTGCTTTTTGCAAATAAGCCTCAGAACTCAAAAGTTGTTGTGTTTCTATAATTAATCTCGCTTTTTCTCTCTCCAACTTCATGTTTTCTTTTATAGAATTCGGCGACCGGCGACCCACAAAATCGAACCAAATGGGTGGACCACGACCAGAACCAAACCAAATGGGTGGACTAATGTGTGCGCTTATAGATGAAGCATAAACCTGCTTTATTTTGAAAATTTATGAGAGAAAAATGTGTGTGAGAGAGAGAGGCGGGGATAAAGTGAAGAAGATGAAGATGACAGGTGGACAGAGACAGAGCTAAAAGTGGGTGTGGATTTTGATGATAAGCGGAGGGACGGGTCCTCCGTTTGTAAATATATTATTTTGGAAATTGATTGTAGTCTGTAGATAGTGGCAAAAAAATAGAAAAAAAAGATAAAATTATATAAATCACACAACTGAATTAAAGGAAGAATAAAATCACTAATTATGTAAATAAAACTATAAATACATTAATTGTGTAAATATTTTATGTGTGCACTATTGTTGTAATAATTTTTAAAAATGTAATAGAAAATATAATTGTCCTTATTTTTTATATATTAATGATATCATTGGGTCAATAACGATTCGACCATTGATTGGACACTTGGACCAATGACCTATCCACCAAGTATTTTTTCTGGTTCGAAAAACGGTCCGATTATGAGAACATTGATTTTGGGATCAAGACGACATTAATTACTTGTATTATTAAAGACTGGCCATAAGATAGAAAATACTTCCTTCGTCCTATAAAAGTCGTTCATTGACTTTTGTGATCAAATTAATTATTTTAAAATTTAACATATATATACATATATATTTAAATTTGCAAAAAGATAAACATTGAGAATTAAGATTAGTACTACCTCCATTTCATAATAATCGACTTTTTAGAAGAAAAATTTGTTTCAATTTATTTGTCGTTTATAACTTTCTAGGAGAATAAATTATTTACTTTTCTATATCACCCAAAGCTTTTCTCATTGTCCCAATAAATTCTCCCTTGTATTAGTAAGGAGTAGTAATGAAATTTTGTACAAATTTTAATTATTAAATGACTTTATTAATTCATAAACATGAAACTAAAATAACTATTATTATGGAATGGGTGTAGTATTATGTAGTTTATAGGTTTTTGTATATATTTAAAAAAAAAATATATATTAATTTGAAAAATAATTAATTTGACCATAAAAATTTGGGATGGAGGGAGTATTACACGTATATTTGGTGAAAATTATGCAAGAAAGAATATAGGTGGAGATATGAATACTTTTATTAAAATTGAAATCTCATATCCTCACATTAGTTAACCAAGATCATTGTTCTCTATTTTTACACAATTATTAGTGCATAAGAGTAAACTTGGGGTATAAGTAATGTTGGGCCGGAAACTTTTACCAGAATACATAATTAAAAAATTTAAACTAGTAGCTCATCGCTTCATCTTGAGGATGGAGGTGGGTTGGGTTGGTACAACTGCAAGAGAGGGACTAGGCTTGGGCTTTTCCACTGGGTGATACGAGGGCCTGTCCACGTAAATTATTATAATAGTACGTTATTAATTAAGACAGGACATCCTCCTACTAAAATGGGCTCAAACTAGTGTCATAAATTAAACGAAATTGGAGTACATAAAGCAACATTGTCTGGAATGGGCCGGAAACTTTTCCCACCCTTGCAACTTGCAAGTAGTACATAATTAAAAGTTTTAGTTCATCATTTCATCGGTTGGTCGGGGAACTTTTAAGGCTTGTAAGTCTTTCTAAGTGGGTCGGTACAACTGCAAGAAGAGGGACTTGGGTTGGACTTTTCAACTGGGCCTGCGGAGATTAAATCAACATATATAGCTCACGGAAGAAAGAGACAAAAAGTGTACTACGAATCGTAATTTTAATTTAGGCAAGAGAGTGAATGTGAAATAGATTACTTTGTTTTGTTAATTACACCAATCCTCAACATAAAACACTCATTTTGAAACCAAAAAGAAGGTTAAAGAGCAAAATTGAGAGTCATTCTTCAAATCACCATCACTTTATTGTAAAATTAGTGATATACTTTTTAGAAATAATTTTATATTTTGAAATAAGAAATTTATAGGGAAATAATAACAATGACCAAGAAATTAGATCATGTCCTTTAACAGTCTTAAAATATAAATATATATTTTTTAAAATGAGTAAAGAACAAATCTTACGTCCGAATCGAATCAAATACATTTGAACAAATTGAAAGTACAATAACAAGCAAGACATTAAACCACTATTAAACTCACCAAAAATACTTTATTGTTTATGTACATATTTCTTTCATATCTTTCGATATAATATGAGACTGAAATGTTGGATTTAGTTTCAGAATTGAAATAGTAATAAAAAAAATAGTATAATTTAACAAAATACATCAACTTACATAGTATCAAGTGGTGGATAAAGAATGACAAAGCCTTTGACCCTGGTTTTTGTTGGGTACGTACGTCCGGCGGTGGTTTTAGTTAGGCATTATTAGTCTGGTGTAGGTTAGTTACTAGTATTACTAAATAAATAACCATATGGAGTAGTTAGTATATGTACTCCTAGTAACTATCTAACCTTATATATAGCCTTCATGTATTAGGTGGTATATATATTCTAAATGTGTTGAACAAGAAAAGGACAAATGAGCTAGGTATAAGTAGAGTAAATAATTAACCTACCTAATCATATGACTAAGAAATCAATTTATACATACATGTATGTATGTAATGTATGTATGTTTTAAGAGGTTTGTCTTTCCTAATGTTTTAATTTCAACGGAATTGAATTAATGGGACAAACTATGAAAAAGACGACTAATTGGACATTTGATTTTAATCACCTCATTCTATCTTCAATTTTGACTGTTTGATAGATTAGCAATACTTGTAATTCAAATTATCGTGTATATACGAGTATTTTGAGAGAAGTTGAAATTTAATATGTTTGAACTTGCGTATTTATATATTTAAATTTCAGACAAATTTATTTATTTTATACTTTATTTCTTGAAAAATATTTATCAATTTTTATATAAATTAAAAGCACTCTCTCCATATTATTATTATGGAAAAGTGTAACAGAGATTAGAGATTGGGTGGAGTGCGTTCAGCTCAGACTCGTTAATTTCCACAAACCAAACCAAGGGAGGGATTAGGTTTTGGTAGTTGAATTTTTGGGTAGGAACCTTTACCTGATCCCGTAATACCAAAGATATATATAGCAGAGAGAGATGAAGCTAGAGGTTGCTTATCAACTAGTCAACTAGTACTAGTACTAGTATATATTGGAGGGAGGACTAAGAAATGCTTATCAAACACTCGATACTAAACGAGCTTCAATCAAAATTTATTAGCTAAACGAGCTTCAATCAAAACTTATTTCATACTCGATAAATTTTATAAACCAAAACTTAACAACTTGATACTTGACTCGACTCAATTCATTTTCATTTCTAATCAAATTTGCTTTTATATGTCATGCAATTTTTTTTAACAATTGTGTCTTACTACGTACATAAATTTGCTGATTCCATTGGATTAGGCACTATAATTTTGGGACCATATGAAAAGTTAGGGTTGTTGTCACCATATTAATTTACTTCTAAAAAATTAAGGGGCTGTTTGTTTAGGACTGGATACATCTAAATGATTGAATCGATCATTCATTAAGTGCGTTTGTTTTGGAAAAAATTTGTCTGAATGGCTGAATCGGTCAGATGATTGAGCTGAATGACTAAGTCAGATTTTTTGACTGAATAGCTAAATGAACAGCTGAATAAAGTAAAAACAATTTAAAAATCGAAAAAAATATTAACTATTATATTAAGTAATATTAAATAAATTTACAACAACTTTGAATTTTTTCAAAAGGGTAAAATAATAAAATTTTGTCATTATATTTTTTTTTATTCAGATTCAGATTCAGCTTATCCAGATTGTATCAAACACCCTTCTAAAAGATGTTCGACCAGAACATAATCAAATAACTGATGTCACAATTTAAATGCGATGAAATTTCGTATATTAATTTTAAAACAAATACTCAAGATGAGATGTCAGAAAATAATAATACTATGATTATTAAAGATGGTTACAATATATATATAGAGGAAATTTCGAGAGCAGAAGTTTTAAAGAGCAGAAATTTTTAAAGAGCAGAACTATTTAAACTCGCTTGTTTTTTTTAACTTTTCTCTCCTCGCTCACGACACACTTTGTCGTCCAGAAAAACACGCGAAGAATGGAGACCTAGAAAGAAAGCAGCCAAATCAATTCTTCTCAATTTTTTGAACGAAAGGAGCAGAAGTCTTCTCAATTGAACGAAGGAAGCAGAAGAATGAAGCCCTAGAAAGAAACCAGCCCCAAATCGATTCTTCTTAATTTCTTCTTCAAATCGGGATCGAACGAAGAAATTGACAATCAGAACCTAACCTACTTCGAATCGGTAAACCCTTTCTTTATTTGTCTAATTTCGTTTTATGTTGGGTTTTGTTTGATTCTTTATAGGTATTATTTTGGGTGTGAACTGGCCATTGGGTCTGGTGTTTATAGACTCCTAACTCTGTTTCTATGGATTCAATTACATCTTCTCTTCGAATTTTTTTGTCTATACAAATAATAATTGAGAATAATTGATATAGTCCATAATAAGTAATTTTTAAACTGATATGTATAATTTTGATTGAGAAATTATACTGTTATCCCCTACCCCCAAAGTGAGAGCCCAGCTTTAAGAAAATATTATACTTTTTAGTAAAGTTTTCACTTTCCAATTTAACCAAATGATTCAATAAAAAGTGGGTTTAGCTTTAGCGCCATTTTTAGTGAATGATGAATTTAGAACATTGAGTGAATTTTAAATCGTTTTTTGTTTTGAAAGGATTGGTAAATGTGGAGTGAGTCATTAGAAGGCGAATTACTGTTTGGGTTTAGAGACTTTTTTCACTGTTCTATTAGTTTCGACATTGCTTTTCATTTGCTTACGGCATTGTCAACAATGTCTCTTGAGACTGCTTTTCTAAAATAACATACGAGATATGGTTAGAATTCCTTAAACCCCATCTCACTTATTGATAACTTTACGATATGGTTAGAATTCCTTTACTGAATTATGCAACCTTTACACTGGATGTCATTGCTGACCATTAAACAAATTCTTGCATCTTTAGACACCCGATATCCGAAGGCTTCTTATATATGTTAACATGTGTACTCAATTTGCCTAAACATAAAGTGTCCAAATGAAAAAGGGACGAAAGAATATACATAAATATCATGTTGTTCTTTGCGATTGAGGACCGGATACAAAGGTTTCTGCATGTTTGTTTACGAAATCGATTAATGTAACTAGAGTTGGTAATTATACTTTGCACCTTACATATATCCGGTTCTGTGTTTGATTTTACTTATCGTATTATAGTTTTTCTCTTGTGTATGCAAGGATTTTTGTTTCCCAAGAATTGTATTTGACCATACATTCCTCTTTTTATTTTCATAATATTTTTTGTTAGCAAATTTCTTGTTGCAAATATGATTACTCTTTGTCAAACAATATGCATAGCATGCATCAGGTAATTACTCTTTGTCAGATATTGTTATTTGTATTTTTTGGTTGCTTATGTCTTTGTTTGGGTGATTTGCGGTTTGTGATGAAACTACACATCTATTATCTTGAATGTTGGCCTTGATGTCATTTCCGAAAATCTGAAGCCACAATCATTGAAGGTTTCAAGAAACAAGTTTTTCTACGCTTTTGCATAAAAGAATGTAATAGTTCAATGAGGAATTTTTGTTCAGAACTCCAAAAGAATGTAATAGTTTAGTAAGTATCTCCTCGATTTCTTTGCTTTTTGCACATCAGATTATGCCCCACTGCTAAGTGCTAATTATGGATTTGCCTTGACAATTATGTTAGTTTATATGATATTCTCCATGAATCATTATTTTGATTCAAAAAGTCTTGCTCCTGAATTGTAGTCTTAATGGCAGGTTTAATTGTTTTTCTGTGATAAACCAAGATGATACTTTCTGCTGGAGTCTTTCAACTTAATAACTTCACTCCCTCGTTCCACAAAACAAAGAATTGATTTGTCATTCAAAAATCTCGCACACAATTAATGGTAGAATAAGATGTTAAATAAGGGAACTACAACTTCTTTACATTAAACAATTTTATTACAAAGCAACTACAACTTCATTATTATTATTTGAATGATTTGTGTGCAGACCTATTTATATAAAACGTGAGTGTGCAGAAAGGCAAAAAATGACATGAATTAATCACACAACAGAGAGAAAATTTTCCAATGTTTCAATAAATTAATCAAGAACTTTAGTTAGTTTTACATTCTTATCTTGAACACCGGATATGATTGAATCATCAATTTCTGGGCTTAAATAGTGAAATGAGTCACCGGACTTCTTTGTCCACTATTGGGGCCCTCGAATCAACATTGTTTATTATCACCTCCTGTCTTCTAAAATAACACTTCGGAGTCCTCTCAAGTTGTTCTTATCCTTTTGTGTTGGGTCATTTCATCACCACTGGAGCCCTTCCCTTTGGTGATTTAGGAAATATTTCATCACCCGGTGGAGTTGTTCTATTAGTGATTTAGAATTTTTGGCACATAAGAGTTGGTCAATGATTCTCCTTCTCCTTCAGTATCCAATGATAAAACATATGAATCTTTAGATACTCTTTCTCCTAATTTCAAGTCATCCATTATCCACTCATAATCGAGAACATTCTCGAAGAAGCCATATTATCAAGATATAACACCTCGGAACCTATGGAGAAGATATGTAGCCTCTATAATATGCATTAAGCAGTTGATATAAGCACTTCAAAGAATAATAGTATACCAGCTAGTCTTATTGTATACACAAAACAAGTTAAAACCTAATAAGTAAAAAATAAATAAAAACATCCTCAACATCATAATCGCATATCGTATATTCAGTTCCTTTATAAGACAGCTAGTATTTTAATAAAGTTCAACATGTGGTTGAGTAGGTAACTGATGATTTTAATTGGAGTTTAGAAATTAATTAGACATCATCCAATAGGAAGTTATCACCAACAGAATTGTGTATGTGCCACAACCAAGTTGAATTTATAAAGAGAAAAAGAAAAACACCTCCCACTTAAATTGTAGTCCTAGGAACTAATTACTTTGTTAGTAGATAATAATCATAAGATAAGGACTTCAATAAATATGGAATAAATAAATATTGCACTTTGGGATCAAATACTAGCCAAAAGGGTGTTGTGTGTGCTGTCTATTCATCTTCCATACAAGAAAGATAAAATTTCTAAATTGAGCTTAAGTAGCGATGTCCGATAACTTCAAACAAAGAAAAAAGATAAGAACTTCAATAACACCATTATTATTTGTATAGACAAAAATCCGAAGAAAGATGTAATTGAATCCATAGAAAGCGAGTTAGGAGTCTCTAAACACTAGATCCAACAATGGCGGTTCACACCCAAAATAATACACATAAAGAATCAAACAAAACCCAACATAAAACGAAATAAGACAAATAAATAAAGGGTTTACCGATTCAAAGTAGGTTAGGTTCCAATTGTAGAGCTCAATTTCTTCGTTCGATCCCGATTTGGAGAAGAAATTGGGAAGAATCGATTTGAAATTTGGTTTCTTTCTGAGGGCTTCGTTCTTCCGCTCCCCTTCGCTTCAATTGAGAAGACTTACGCTCCTTCGCTCAATTGTTTTTCGCAAGACTTCGCTCCTTTCGTTCAAGAAATTGAGAAGAATTGATTTAATTACTTTTCTTTCTGGGCTCCATTCTTCGTGTTTGATTTGGAGGAGCTAGGAAGTGTGTCGCGAACGAGGAAGTTAAAAAAAACAAGCGAGTTTAAATAGTTACGCTTTTTAAGAATTTACTCGCTTCTTTAAAACTTGACTCTTGAAATTTCTCTCTCTCTCTCTCTCTCTATATATATATATATATATATATATATATAAGTCCTGGTTCTATAAGGGCTCTCTTACTTTGTTAAAATATGGATTTTTTTTTGTTTTTTTGTTTTTTTTAAAAACAACTAAAAAAAAGTTTAATATTTTATGGGCAATTTTTTCATAATACAAGAAGTTTGGATGTGATTTGGATATGTATAACAAAACAAGTGCATGCATATATGCATGCTGTCATATATATATTTTTGGTATAAGTATCCAAATCACGCCCAAAATATTAGACATTATGGAAAATTCCATTCCCATAAAATAATTTAAAAAATTAGTTGTTTTTTAAAAAAAGCCAAAAAAAATCAGTATTTTAACAAAGTAAGAGAGCCTCACTTTGACGGCTTCAGATATATATATATATATATATATATATATATATTATTTTATTTTATTTTTACAATACATCCTTAATAAGTCATTAGTTTTAAATTGTGCATTAATAAAACTAAAATAACAATTAAAGAAGGATGAAATTTGGAATTAGCAACAAAAAAAAATAAAAAACAGAAAGGGAAATATGGCATATCGATTTTCAAATTTCACACTCATCATGGGTTATCCGAGAAAGATAGATTGAACTCCTCTTATTTTTCATGTATAAAAAAAGAATCTGGTTAACATAAAATTCACTTTATGTAAATTCATTTCATACCCAATACAATATACATATAAGAATGTGATATATCCACTTATATATCAATACTGTGTTAGCTTTGTTAGACTTACCATAAGACGTTCTCCTAAAAAAAAGAAAAGAAAAGAAAAAAAAAGGCAATTCTGTATCTATCTTTGAATAAACTAATTTGTCATATTATATATTAAATCAAACTGATTATATATTCCCCAGTCAAATCAAACTGATTATATCTCCCCAGTTAAACCTTCAAGGGCATTCAAGCCCAATGATATCTCAATCTATATATAAATAAATTTTAATATTATATTCTGGCACAACCAAAATAAAAATAAGGGTTAAGTTCAGATGACCACCTGAGGTTTGAGCGGTTTCCCACTTAACCACCTATAGTCAGTAAAGCTACATTTAAACACCCGACTTTTTGAGTTAAAGTGAAAAACTGCTTTCTGTCATAACTCTGTTACTTAAGTTGCATATGAAAGTAGTATGCACACAAGCCAATCATGTTTGATGATAAAGCATATACTTTGTAACAATCTTATTCATTTATTAATAAAAAGTATTAATTTATTAAAGGCTTTTAATTATCTACATGATGCTGTTTTATAATATGTGATAAACCCGTAGTTTTAAGCAATGCTTTTAGAATAATGATGATGATCATTTTAATGAGATCTAAATTCTTAGAAAGCTTAAAACTAAAATAGTTCCCAATCATTGGATTACTAAATTGGGGATTAGTGAATCCGGATAGATTGGTACATACGTTGCTTGCTTTCATTGGATGAGGATGATTGATCTCATGATCATTTGTGTGGAGACACTAAAGCAAGTATGTAGGTGCTTATTAGAGAATAAGTTCACTTTGAATGTGGCTTCATTAAGGAATACCTAATGGAGTTTTATTTGTCATCGATAGAATTTCACGTAGTGATAGTAGTCAAGTAATCCTTGGACTTGAGATCATCATAGTATCTTGTGTATGATGAGTTATACTTTGACTTATTCCTTAAGACCCTTAGGGTATATCAAAGGGTATGCTTGGGTATAATAAGTTGTACATGGAGATAATGTATGATCAATAAAGAATCTACCACTTCTAATAAAAGAAGAGAAATGTCTATGTGATTCGATGAATGACAACCCAAAGAGTCCTTGGCAAGCGAGAATGAAATTAGAAAGGAGTTTCTAATTTGCATTATTTGAGTTGTGCATTTAAGAGTCGAAATACATATAATTAAATTAAATAAGACTTGGATAATTCCATGTCTTATATTTAATTGGGACATTGTATGGTGGAAGGATTGAATTGTGCATTAACTATTTACTCAAAGGTTCTTTTATGATTAATGTTGAAATCTATATTATCCGGAAAGTCGTTGATCGCTAGGGAGGCTTATCCTTATTGTAGAATAAATATTATTTATTTAAATAAATTAATTGTTTAATTTATTTATTTAAATAAGATTAGAATTGTTCTAATTGATTTATTCACAACCGGTTTAATATGGAGAACCTAAAGGTCACACCATAAAAGGAAGAATAATTATTTAAGAAGTTAATGGCATAATCGTAATAATATATTATGTATATTTAATTTAATCTATGGTGATAGAATAAATTAAATAGCTTAATATTTATTATTTAATATTTTAGAAATATTAAATATAAATTAATAAGAGGAGTCTTATTAATATTATTACAATTATTATTATTTTAATTTCTAAAAGAGTTTAGGAATTAATTTAATATAAGTACTCTCATTTATTCCTAATAGGATTAGAAAGTTAAATTAATTAAAAGAGTTTAATTAATTATTCCTAATAAGATTAGGGAGCTTAATTAATTAAAAGAATTTAATTAATTAAATAAATCCCAATTCCTTAATTGTTAAGGTGGGTTGCCCACATCTATAAATAAGAGGAGTCTTATTATGGGTGGTATGGGTTGTTGACTTTTTCAACATACGAACATAATTCCAATTGTTGGGAGATTACCCCTTTCTATAGAGATAGAAAACTAGGGTTTAGCCAAACACCCATCTTCTTGAATTTTATTCTTCCTCGGTGGATCACCTCAGAGGCCAAACACATGGGTGGCTAACGTTGATCGAAGGAAGGAACCAAACCCGGTGGATTCAAGATTGAACGCGAAAAGGATTTGGAGGTGAACTTATACCGAGAAGCTCGATCTTCAAGGGTATGATTTATTCTTTATCTTTTCGTTTAATTAATAATTATGCATAAAGGGTGATCCGGAATATGGTTTGTAAATTTTAAACTCGATTTTACACGCTCAAGCTTAATTTTTGCAATTTGATTGCGTTATGAATATTACAAACCTAACGGTGGCATCGAGCCAAACCTTTATCACGAATTACTAATTGTTTTAATTTGATATGTATATTGATATGTGTTTAGAACAATTTAATTGGGCATAATTTTATTATATAAAATTAAAAAAAAAAAAAAAACCGTAATAATAATGGTCACGTTTTTCACTGGCGATTAATGGAAATCAAGGTTATGCTTTTTGTCTTGAGATGGCGAACACTACTGAAATCAAGAATTTCAAGGAAACTAATTAATAAAAAGCAAAGAAATCGAAATTTTAAAAAAAAAAAAAAATATGCTAAGACATTCACGGATTTGCAAGTCAAGATTATTAAAGGAACATGGTTATATACATAAACCTGACTCACAAATTTTAAAATCCGGCAGTTAACATGCTTTAGTGCACGGTTTATATAATATATATATATATATATATATATATATTGATTATTATATTATATATATATATAATAGTTATATATATATATATATATATATATATATATATATTATTAATTATTTTATAATTAAAATAAAAGTTTATTTTAATTTTAAAATAAAAGTTTATTTTAATATTAAAATAAAAGGTTTATTTTAATTTTAAAATTAGAATTTCATGCTAACTAATTAGATTTGGAATTGGATTCCATAATAACTAATTGGAGTTGAAATTGGATTTTATTTTTCTAAAATAAAGGAGTTTATTTGTGAATAGGAAGTAAATCCATCTTTCCTTAAATAAAGGAGTTTGTTTAGATATGAAATAAGATTTCATATTATTCAAAATAAAGGAGTTTATTTGTGAATAGAAAAGAAAAATCCATGTTTCCTTAAATAAAGGAGTTTATTTAGATATGAAATTAGATTTTATATTATTCAAAATAAAGGAGTTTATTTATGAATAGGAAAAGATATCCGTGTTTCCTTTAATAAAAGATTTTTTTTTACATGGAATGGATTCCATAATTAATTAAAATAAAAGAGTTTATTTTAATTGAAGATTTTTTTATTACATGGAATTGGATTCCATAATTAATTAAAATAAAGGAGTTTATTTTGATTAAAGTTTTGATTAAAATAAAATAGTTTATTTTATTCAAAATTGGATAAATTAAAATAAAATAGTTTTGTTTTGATTTAAATTTGGATTAAAATAAAGGAGTTTATTTTGATTCAAAAATAGATTTTATACTAACTAAATTTGCCCATTAAATGATATCAATATATATATTAAATGTTTATTATTCATGAGATGAATGTTATTTATTGATGCATATGATGATGTGTATGATAATAAATGGGATTGATTATGGATTATCAACCAAATGCGATTGGATTTTATTTTAGTTGGATGCATGAATGTATGGGTTTTATTAAATGGGGTCTCATGACTGCCTTCTCTAATTTTTCTTAATGTAAATTCTATCTCCTCCTATGTACTTCCCTCGATCACGATCAAGGTTTCTATTTATTTTAAATAGTTTTGTAATAGAATAGTTAGAATTATTTTGAAAAATTGGAGATCAAGGAGCGGAGTCTTGAAGACCCGTTTGTAATATAGCCCCGTTTAAATGTAATAGTTATATTTAAATATTAATTCTTGCACCCCAGGGTTTGACCTTTTTGGTTCACTTGGTGGCTCTAGTGAACCAAACTAGAATAAAAGTCCATAATCAATCCGTGTAGAATATAGTATTCTATATGTGCATGCTTATACTATATATATTATATATTATGCAAACATGCTTCGCATGTTAATTAATATATTGCGTATTTATATATATATATGTAAATAAATGCCGCTTAAACAAGATGAGACAAATTAATAACAAACCCCTCAATTTTTATATTAAGTCCTAAGCGTTCAAAGATATTTGGAATATCGAACGTCAGCCTTCTAGCATGATAAAATTAATAGAGTATTAAATATTTAATATGAGTTTGTTGTTGTCACCACAAGGCAAGTATTAAGTATTTAAGATGTTAATTTATCACATTTGATGCTTATAAAGAAAATTGAACAATATTTTTTTGTTGTGTCACCACAAGGATGATATTTTTCTTTTTGAATATATGGAGTGCTAGGTCGGACTTAACTTGGATAATTTTGATTCGGATGTGCCACCACTGATCAAAATAATCTAAGAGGCAAAATACAAGGAGTTGCATAGTTGATGTAATTGACAAAAGTTGTCTACCTATTTATTTATATATAGTTTGTTGTGTCACCACAAGGCTATATACATTTGAAATGGGATCCTTATTCTCACTAGCAAATCTTTAATTAGATTTTCTTAGAACTATATAAGTGAGGTAATATAGTTTGAAGAAAATAGTGGGAGATACCAATTTAAAACAAGACCTAAATTATTTTGGTAATTAATAAAAGAATGTATGTTAAAATGTTGTTAATTACAAATTCATTTACAAAATTTTACAATGTCTAAATTACTATCACTACAAAGCATATTAGATGCTAAATTAATCGGGGCCAATTAAACGGATTGGTTAAGGAAATTGAGAAAAGTTCTCATGGTCAAAAGCTATCTTATGTCCTTAATACGCCTATCCTCAAGAATGGTTGCGCATAATGCCTCCGAGGAAGACATTGCTACTTTTAGAAAGTGGCAAGATGATGCACAATTGGCTCAATGCATCATGCTCGTGATCTATGAAAGTAACGAGCTTCAAATACAAGATGAAACTATGGATGCTCCTACTATATTCTTGCACATCAAGTAGTTGATGGTGAGGAAAGTAGGACTGATAGATATCAGATATCTAAGGAGCTCTTCCGATCTAGAATGGCCAATGGCACTATAAAGATGATAAAAAAGTTCTTAACATAATCAATTTGATTGATCAATAAGGACAACTGGTTTTGTCATGGATGGAGAGTTAAGCCAAGATTTGATCTTGTACTCACTCCCGGACTCCTTTCACAATTGTTGTGAATTTTTCATATGAACAAGCTAGATATCAGCTTTGCTGATTTCCTTAACATGTTGAAAAATGTTGAGAGTCACTTTCCAACCAAGAAAGATCAAGTCTTACTGGTAGGGGCCAAAGGATCTTCTGAAATAAAGAACGATTCAAAGAAGATAAATAGAAAGGCATAAACAAAGGATAATAAGAACAAAACTGATATGGATAGCAAAGGAGTTTGCTTCCACCGCAATAAGCCCGGACACCGGAAAGAAATCTGCGTAAGCATCTTGCGAGGCTAACCAAAGAAGCTTAGTGAAGTTTGATTTACATAATACGCTTTTTGTTCATGATTTACAATAAATTTTTCTTTAAGTCAAGGTTCTACTTGGGTATTGGATACCGACTTTGGTTATCATAAATATAGATTTATGAAGGGATCAAGCAGAAGTAGAAAGCTAAACAAATATAAGTAATCCTATGTGCGGGAAATGTAGCAAAGGTTGCCATATTAGCCATAGAAACTTATAATTTAACAATGCCTACGGGAAAATCTATTAAGTCAATAAGTTGTTATTGTATTCCAGCTTCTTGTTAAAAAATATTATTTCCATTTTATTATTGTTGGACAATGAAATCTTTGGTATTATAATTAAGAACAATTGTTGTTCTATTTATAATAATAATGTTTTGTATAGAACTTGAATATTACTTAATAAATTTTGTATACTTGACTTACATGAAAATAATTTTGCAAATTGAACAAACTAGTATAAGAAAAGGAGATGATCATTCAAAGAGTTGAATGTGTGTATTTCTTGAATACAAGTATGAATTATTTGAAAGGTTCAAAGAATTGGAAGTGAAACAAATTGACAAAGTATTAAGATTCTTTGATTAGATCAAGGAATAAATGCTTGTGCAATAAGTTTCTAGATCATCTCAAATGGTTTTCTCATAATGGACACATCTTGATACTGCAATAATTGATTGATGTATCTCGAAAGGTAAAATCGTACCTTGTTGGACATGGTGCGGTCCATAATGATTTTACCGACATTCCAAAGATCCTTCAGGATCATGTCCTAAAATGGCTACATATCTACGAAAAGGTAATCTCTAAATCCGGCCCAAGACTCCATAAAAGTTATGGACAGGGAAGGATTCCTAATCTTAAGTATGTTAAGATAAGGGTTGTCCAACTTATGTGAAAAAGGTTTCAAAGGATAAGCTTGGGACAAGATTTTATAAGTGTCGATTTGTGGGACATCCTAAAGTAAGTTTAGGGTATATGTTCTATAATCCTACTTAGCAAAAGGTGTTTGTTCATGAAACACGCTTTCTTCTAAGATAAAGATGTTTATCATTGAAGGGCTAGTAGGAGGATAATAGATCTTGAAAAGTTCAAGAACCACAAAATACTATAAGTCAAATAAGAGGAACTCTCAGATAGACCTATTGTACCACAAACCGAATCGTAATGGAATAGTACCAAAGATACCTAGGAGGTATGGATTCATCATGGGTGATGATGATGAGGTACACATCATAGAAGATGATGATCCGAGTTACATTCGATGAGGTAAGACTTCTAGTGTACACAAAAGGGACAAAGGGGAGCGTAGTAGTGAAATTTCTAGTATTATATGTTGATATACTACTGATGAGGAATTACATACCAATGCTACAATCAAGAAAGATAAAGTTGTCTAAACAATCCTCCATGAATGATTTGGAAGAGTATCTTAATTGGGGATAAAATCTATATAGATAGATTCAAGAGATGCTCGACTTAACCCAAGGAACGTATATTCATTTGATGCTAAAGTCGTTTAGCATGGCAAACTCAAAGATGTCTCATGTCGATGAGCTATGGAGTGTATTTCTCTTAAAAGTCCCCACAGACTCTGAAAGAGAGATCGCATGAGTAAGAATTATCATGTATGCAATGAAATATACGAGACCGATGTTGATCACCATATTCTCGAGAAGTTCACTGCGAGTCGGTGAAAAACATCTTAAAGTTCTTAACCAAAGACTAAGGATGTGATCATACATGATGGGTCCGAATTAAAATTAGAGGGCTTAATGTGACTTCAAGTTTTTTTGAGACGCACTAAGATGACGTAAAATCCACTTTAAGGTAAAGCGTTATCTTGAACAAAGTGGTGCGTTGAATTGAAAGGTTCCAAACAAAGAAAGAGTTCTTTGGTTTTAGTGATAAAGACAAAGTATATAGCTATAAATGAAGTCGCAAGTTGATTGTTTGGATTAAAAGTTCATTACGAAACTAGGAATAGTTCCTAAGTCTCATCTTGGATCTAAACATGTGTTGTGGCACTTTCATTTGATTATTAGAATCATTGAAAGATGGGAAATCACTATAGAGATAGTGGACTCTCATGAACAACATTACATATCCATTAACTAAAGCTTATCCAACAAAGCAGGATAATCGCCACTTAGAGAAGAAGAGTATGAGTTACCATGACGATTGGCATTAGTGCAGTGGGAGATTGAAAGTAGTATGCACACAAGCCAATCATGTTTGATGATAAAGCATATACTTTGTAACAATCTTATTCATTTATTAATAAAAAGTATTAATTTATTAAAGGCTTTTAATTATCTACATGATGCTGTTTTATAATATGTGATAAACCCGTAGTTTTAAGCAATGCTTTTAGAATAATGATGATGATCATTCTAATGAGATCTAAATTCTTAGAAAGCTTAAAACTAAAATAGTTCCCAATCATTGGATTACTAAATTGGGGATTAGTGAATCCGGATAGATTGGTACATACGTTGCTTTGCTCATTGGATGAGGATGATTGATCTCACGATCATTTGTGTGGAGACACTAAAGCAAGTATGTAGGTGCTTATTAGAGAATAAGTTCAACGAACGCATGGCTCGCTAAGGAATACCTAATGGAGTTTTATTTGCTGTCAATAGAATTCTGTAGTGATAGTAAAGACAAGTAATCCTTGGACTTGAGATCATCATAGTATCTTGTGTATGATGAGTTATACTTTGACTTATTCCTTAAGACCCTTAGGGTATATCAAAGGATATGCTTGGGTATAATAAGTTGTATATGGAGATAATGTATGATCAATAAAGAATCTACCACTTCTAATAAAAGAAGAGAAATGTCCTATGTGATTCGATAAATGACAACCCAAAGAGTCCTTGGCGGCGTAAATGAAATTAGAAAGGAGTTTCTAATTTGCATTATTTGAGTTGTGCATTTAAGAGTCGAAATACATATAATTAAATTAAATAAGACTTGACAAAGAATTCCATGCCTTATATTTAATTGGGACATTGTATGGTGGAAGGATTGAATTGTATTTGTAACTATTTACTCAAAGGTTCTTTTATGATTAATGTTGAAATCTATATTATCCGGAAAGTCGCCGATCGCTGGGAGGCTTATCCCTATTGTAGAATAAATATTATTTATTTAAATAAATTAATTGTTTAATTTATTTATTTAAATAAGATTAGAATTGTTCTAATTGATTTATTCACAACCGGTTTTAATATGGAGAACCTAAAGGGTCACACCATAAAAGGAAGAATAATTATTTAAGAAGTTAATGGCATAATCGTAATAATATGTTATGTATATTTAATTTAATCTATGGTGATAGAATAAATTAAATAGCTTAATATTTATTATTTAATATTTTAGAAATATTAAATATAAATTAATAAGAGGAGTCTTATTAATATTATTACAATTATTATTATTTTAATTTCTAAAAGAGTTTAGGAATTAATTTAATATAAGTACTCTCATTTATTCCTAATAGGATTAGAAAGTTAAATTAATTAAAAGAGTTTAATTAATTATTCCTAATAAGATTAGGGAGCTTAATTAATTAAAAGAATTTAATTAATTAAATAAATCCCAATTCCTTAATTGTTAAGGTGGGTTGCCCACATCTATAAATAAGAGGAGTCTTATTATGGGTGGTATGGGTTGTTGACTTTTTCAACATACGACATAATTCCAATTGTTGGGAGAGTACACCCTTTCTATAGAGATAGAAAACTAGGGTTTAGCCAAACACCCATCTTCTTGAATTTTATTCTTCCTTGGTGGATCACCTCTAGAGGCCAAACACATGGGTGGCTAACGTTGATCAAAGGAAGGAACCAAACCCGGTGGATTCAAGATTGAACGCGAAAGGATTTGGAGGTGAACTTATACCTGAGGAAGCTCGATCTTCAAGGGTATGATTTATTCTTTATCTTTTCGTTTAATTAATAATTATGCATAAAGGGTGATCCGGGAATATGGTTTGTAAATTTTTAAACTCTGATTTTACACGCTTCCGCTTAATTTTTGCAATTTGATTGCGTTATGAATATTACAAACCTAACAGTGGCATCAGAGCCAAACCTTTATGCGAATTACTAATTGTTTTAATTTGATATGTATATTGATATGTGTTTAGAACAATTTAATTGGGCATAATTTTATTGTATAAAATTAAAAAAAAAAAAAAAAAAAAAACCGTAATAGCTGGTCACGTTTTTTCACCTGCTGATTAATGGAAATCAAGGCTGCCGTTTTTTGTCTTGAGATGGCAGAACACGGAAATCAAGAATTTCAAGGGAAACTAATTGCCGAAAAGCAAGCAACGGAATTTTAAAAAAAAAAAAAAAAAATATGCTAAGACATTCACGGATTTGCAAGTCAAGATTATTAAAGGAACATGGTTATATACATAAACCTGACTCACAAATTTTAAAATCCGGCAGTTAACATGCTTTAGTGCACGGTTTATATAATATATATATATATATATATATATATTGATTATTATATATATATATATATATAATAGTTATATATATATATACTATATATATATATATTATTATTAATTATTTTATAATTAAAATAAAAGTTTATTTTAATTTTAAAATAAAAGTTTATTTTAATATTAAAATAAAAGGTTTATTTTAATTTTAAAATTAGAATTTCATGCTAACTAATTAGATTTGGAATTGGATTCCATAATAACTAATTGGAGTTGAAATTGGATTTTATTTTTCTAAAATAAAGGAGTTTATTTGTGAATAGGAAGTAAATCCATCTTTCCTTAAATAAAGGAGTTTGTTTAGATATGAAATAAGATTTCATATTATTCAAAATAAAGGAGTTTATTTGTGAATGTAAAAAGAAAATCCATGTTTCCTTAAATAAAGGAGTTTATTTAGATATGAAATTAGATTTCATATTATTCAAAATAAAGGAGTTTATTTATGAATAGGAAAAGATATCCGTGTTTCCTTTAATAAAAGATTTTTTTTTTACATGGAATTGGATTCCATAATTAATTAAAATAAAAGAGTTTATTTTAATTGAAGATTTTTTTTATTACATGGAATTGATTCCATAATTAATTAAAATAAAGGAGTTTATTTTGATTAAAGTTTTTGATTAAAATAAAATAGTTTATTTTATTCAAAATTGGATAAATTAAAATAAAATAGTTTTGTTTTGATTTAAATTTGGATTAAAATAAAGGAGTTTATTTTGATTCAAAAATAGATTTTATACTAACTAAATTTGCCCATTAAATGATATCAATATATATATTAAATGTTTATTATTCATGAGATGAATGTTATTTATTGATGCATATGATGATGTGTATGATAATAAATGGGATTGATTATGACTATCGACCAACGATGCGATTGGATTTTATTTTAGTTGGATGCATGAATGTATGGGTTTTATTAAATGGGGTCTGCGTAGACCTCGCCTTCTCTAATTTTTCTTAATGTAAATTCTATCTCCTCCTATGTACTTTCCCTCGATCACGATCAAGGTTTCTATTTATTTTAAATAGTTTTGTAATAGGAATAGTTAGAATTATTTTGAAAAATTGGAGATCAAGGAGCAAGGAGCGCTTGAAGACCCGTTTGTAATAGAGCCCGGGTTTAAATGTAATAGTTATATTTAAATATTAATTCTTGCACCCCTAGGGTTTGACCTTTTGGTTCACTTGGTGGCTCTAGTGAACCAAACTAGAATAAAAGTCCATAATCAATCCGGGTAGAATATAGTATTCTATATGTGCATGCTTATACTATATATATTATATATTATGCAAACATGCTTCGCATGTTAATTAATATGACGCGTATTTTATATATATATATAAATGCTACGCTAAAAACAAGATGAGACAAATTAATAACAAACCCCTCAATTTTTATATTAAGTCCTAAGCGTTCAAAGATATTTGGAATATCGAACGTCATTTTCTAGCACGTGATAAAATTAATAGAGTATTAAATATTTAATATGAGTTTGTTGTGTCACCACAAGGCAAGTATTAAGTATTTAAGATGTTAATTTATCACATTTGATGCTTATAAAGAAAATTGAACAATATTTTTTGTTTGTGTCACCACAAGGATGATATTTTTCTTTTTTGAATATATGGAGTGCTAGGTCGGACTTAACTTGGATAATTTTGATTCGGATGTGCCACCACTTGATCAAAATAATCTAAGAGGCAAAATACAAGGAGTTGCATAGTTGATGTAATTGACAAAAGTTGTCTACCTATTTATTTATATATAGTTTGTTGTGTCACCACAAGGCTATATACATTTGAAATGGGATCCTTATTCTCACTAGCAAATCTTTAATTAGATTTTGCCGAACTATATAAGTGAGGGTAATATAGTTTGAAGAAAATAGTGGGAGATACCAATTTAAAACAAGACCTAAATTATTTTGGTAATTAATAAAAGAATGTATGTTAAAATGTTGTTAATTACAAATTCATTTACAAAATTTTACAATGTCTAAATTACTATCACTACAAAGCATATTAGATGCTAAGTTAATCAGACCGAATTAAACGGATTGGTTAAGGAAATTGAGAAAAGTTCTCATGGCTGAAAAGCTATCTTATGTCCTTAATACTTATCCTCGCAGAATGGTTGCGCATAATGCCTCTGAGGAAGACATTGCTACTTTTAGAAAGTGGCAAGATGATGCACAATTGGCTCAATGCATCATGCTCGCATCTATGAAATGTAACGAGCTTCGACGTCAAGATGAAACTATGGATGCTCCTACTATATTCTTGCACATCAAGTAGTTGATGGTGAGGAAAGTAGGGCCGATAGATATCGAGATATCTAAGGAGCTCTTCCGATCTAGAATGGCCATAGCGCACTATATAATACAGCATAAAAAGTTCTTAACATAATCAATTTGATTGATCAATAAGGACAACTGGTTTTGTCATGGATGGAGAGTTGAGCCAAGATTTGATCTTGTACTCACTCCCGGACTCCTTTCACAATTGTTGTGAATTTTTCATATGAACAAGCTAGATATCAGTTTTGCTGATTTGCTTAACATGTTGAAAAATGTTGAGAGTCACTTTCCAACCAAGAAAGATCAAGTCTTCTTGGTAGGGGCCAAAGGATCTTCTGAAATAAAGAACGATTCAAAGAAGATAAATAGAAAGGCATAAACAAAGGATAATAAGAACAAAATGATATGGATAGCAAAGGAGTTTGCTTCCACCGCAATAAGCTTTGACACCGGAAAGAAATCTGCGAGAAGCATCTTGCGAGGCTAACCAAAGAAGCTTAGTGAAGTTTCTATTTATAATACGCTTTTGTTCATGATTTACAATAAATTTTTCTTTAAGTCAAGGTTCTACTTGGGTATTGGATACCGACTTTGGTTATCATAAATATAGATTTATGAAGGGATCAAGCAGAAGTAGAAAGCTAAACAAATATAAGTAATCCTATGTGCGGGAAATGTAGCAAAGGTTGCCATATTAGCCATAGAAACTTATAATTTAACAATGCTACTGCAAATCTATTAAGTCAATAAGTTGTTATTGTATTCCAGTTCTTGTTAAAAAATATTATTTCCATTTTATTGTTGGACAATGAAATCTTTGGTATTATAATTAAGAACAATTGTTGTTCTATTTATAATAATAATGTTTTGTATAGAACTTGAATATTACTTAATAAATAATTACTAGCTTTAAAAAGAACCATGAACACTACCTTCCTCGGTTCAGGGACATCAGTAACTTTATACGTCTCTGGCGTTATATCCGACAAGCACAAACCCGGAACAAGTGCCTGCAAAATTTACTTTCAAAACCTTGTCAGCTATGTGAAGCTTATACCCAAAGAGGGAAAAGCTAAATCCATCACTAAACCCTTATTTAAACTACTTTAATACCTTCAAATTTTCCAGCTTCTTTGGGTGGATTTGAAATTGGGGAAGAACCCTAGAAAATTGGGAATCCTATTACGGTTTGGGGATAGATTGAGAAGAAAAAGAAGGGACTGATCCAAGATGTGAGACCCCAGATTTTATCAATAAAGATTTAAATTTTGTCGAAATAATTTTTAATATTATGGTGTGAATTTGAGATAATATTATAGTTGTGGGTAGTATTTATAAATTTTGCAATGTATGCAAGTGGTTATATTATATTCGATTGGTCGGGAATATTCGGTTTAGCGAGGAATATTCGTATAACGACTCAATCATTGGTGGACCCCATAATGTAATTATTGTCGGATTGAAAAAACGACAAAAATATTTTATTGAAATAATGGCGGAAGTTTTACTGTTGATCTTGTTGAACTACTCGGTAGTAAAGTACAAAGAATACGTGTGGTTGCATAGTAGCACACGGTATTGATTATTGATGCTTATGTGAGAAGTCACCGGTTTGATTCCATTATTGTCGATTAATAATATGAATTATTATAAATATAATGACGTTTTGTTTTGTTCAGTATTATTAACGTAATAAAATGCGAAACATCTTTTATATAAAAATGTAATACTTTATTAAAGTTATTCTATAAATAGAATATATTATATTTTATTATGCATAGTGTTGCGTAGTGTTTTGCATAGTGTTTTGTATAGTATTGTTGCGTAGTTTTGCATAGTAAAATGTTTTTATATAAATAGAATATATGATATTTTATTTAAAAGATTTTGCTTTAAATATGGACCGTCAGTTAAAAGTAAATCAATCTCGACCGTTCATAGATTAATTACTATGCATTCTATTTTCCTATAAATAGAAGCTCATTCCTTCATTATTTTCTTACGAATTCAATTTGAAACTCTGAGAGAGAAATTTAGAGAGAAGCTATAGAGAGAAAATCTATAGAGAGAAAGAAGAAGAGTATTCTAGTACTTCACTACTTTGATATCCAAAGTTGTCTTTTACTACGGTAAGGGATATTATTTGTTGTGCAAGTAAGGGTGTTATTCTTTCTTATTCATGAAGAGAACTTCATTATTCCATTCATTATTATTACATTGAATAACTTTTGTAAAAGTGGCATACCCTATACATAACCTCAGATAACGCCGACATACCCTATACTTGGTGAAATCCTTATATTATTCCATTCTTATTTATTACATTGGAATAACTCAGATACGCTGAATCCCCTATACTTGGTGATCTTCTTCATTATTCCATTCTTTATTATTCATTGTTGAATATCCTGTCGTGTGTTTTACAATCGGACTGGTTCCATTGTTTATTATTCCGCATTTATTATTCTCATTGTAATATCTTGTCGTGTGTTTTACACCTACTTCAGTCCCATTGTTTATTATTCAAATTTATTATTCATTTGGATCATCACAGCTTGGTTGTGAATTTCACCGACTGGTTCCGTTATTATTATTACATTGGAATAACTTTTATATCTGGGCACCGCATGCATGGTGATTTCTTTTGTTATTCCATTCTTTATTATACCCAATTGGTTAAAACTTTGACTTCTATACTCCATGAAATTAGTAGAATATCTTTGATATTTCGCGTTTCATCCAAAGATCATTTCATGGAAATATTCTTCCGATCATTCTTGAATTTTACTTTACAAAACAAGATCATATTAACAATTTGGACGTTAATAATTCTTGGATAAATTAATTCTTGAACTTGTTTTATTGAATTATTATGTCATTGTCATCATCCTCATGTTATATTATGTTATCTTTGCTTACGTGCATAGATGAACTTAGTATGATTATGACCGAGGATCATTCGGTATAATCATGGCGTGATATAAATGATGTGACAAAAGTCCTCGATGGCTTTATAATGCGATGATGGATAGTTTTTGGTATGATTATGACCGTGGGTGATTCTAAGATAGTCATGACCATTGATAATTTGATGAAAATCCTTGACCGTGAATACGTGGATGATTAGATATTGTGGTTTATTCATTAAACCGAGTCTTAGTGATAAAAATTGATGAAAACCTTTTAAAACCTAAAAGATAGTAGACTTTATTTTCTACTTGACTCTTTTAATGGATTGTATATTCACGCAGCTTAAACCGGTTGTCTATTGTATTTTATCGGTTTAACATTGTTGAAGACTATTGATAATTTATTCTGCATTATCTTAGTTATAATATTTCTTCTTTGGGCTAGTTGAGCTCACCCCTTTCTTTCACCGTTTTCTCTTGAAATGAGAATATAAATTTGGGACGAGTCGGGAAAAGAGTGATGGTCCCGAAGATAGCATTAGTAGTCCTCACTATTCAGTTAAATAGTGTGACAATAAATGTAATGAGGACTCCTTGAGTATGGATATTGTATAAATGACAATATTCCTATTAGAACTCTCAGTTTATGTATTGTCGTATGTTACACGACAGATGTATAATTAAGTTTGTATTTGAATTTATGTACCATGTAAGTGGCGACCCAAGATGGGTGACGATACCTAATTTTGGGGCGTCACAGTTATATCGAGCTTAGGATATGATCCCTAGCTAAGATGTGAGATAAGAACTAGGAGGGAGAGACGGAAATTCCTTCGCTAGTATGACCTACCTAAGTTTATTTGGTATTTAATTGGTCGGTCGGTGTATAGGGATAATATGTGACATGTTAATTAACCCTTGTTTTGTGGCGATTTTTGAAAATGGCATCCCAAAAATGTTGAGATAAGCAATGGAGCACAGAGAGACCGCTGAGTCTCCACGATCAATAATCGAGGATAATGTGCGACGGGATGGCGATAATCCTCCTGTAAACAACAACAATGATCAAATGACGAACACGCAAGACGCGTTTAGGAGTTTTTAGAATTCATGCAACATCGAATGAAGGCGGCCCTGCTCATAAAGCGTGTAAAAATAATGGCAACCCACCACGGCCACCTTTAAGCGCTTCAAGAGCCGGGACCACCAGAGTTTTTGGGAAAGCCGAGAATCACTTAAGGGAGACGTGGTTAAAGCAGATCACCAAGATATTTGATGTCTTGGGATGCTCGGAGGAGCAAAAAGGTTCCATTTGCCACCTTTATGTTGCGTGAAGAGGCATATTACTGGTGGGAATCTGTAAAACGTACCCAGACTGACATACTCAAGATGTCTTGGGAGAAGTTCCAAGAGTTGTTCAACGACAAGTACTTTCCCGAAAGTATTCGTCACATGAAGGAGGTGGAGTTTATCAAGCTGGAGCAAAATAATATGACCGTGTTACAATATGAGGCTAAGTTTGCCGAGTTATCTCGGTTTGCATCCCATTTGGTCGATAATGAAGAGCGAATGACGCGAATGTTTTTAAGAGGTTTGAAACCCGATATACGTAAATACCTAATTTCTCATAAACTTTGTTTGTATTCAGATATTGTGAATAGGGCTCGATTATTGGAGCGCGATAATGAGTCAAGACAACCAAAAAGGTAACGACCAACAACCTAATAATAATAATCGTCTGGGTGGCAACGGCCATCTAACAACGATAACCATCGTCGGGAAATTATCATTTCGGTGGTAACCATGGCCAAGATAATAGGAATGGAAATTTCAAGAAGAGGAAATTCAACAATGATGGAAAGACGTCAAAGATCAAGACCGTTGTTAAGGAAGGAGAACGACCACCTATCATATGTTTCAAATGCGGAGGGAGGGACATATCATCAAACCGCACGATGTCATCTAAAGCATGTTATAATTGTGGAAAAGAAGGTCACTTAGCCCGATTTTGTCGTTCACCAAGACAAGTTCAATAGGATGGAGGCACCAAAGACCGCTCCGAGAAAAGTCAAAATCGGTAGAGTAAGTGGAGAGCGCTTTTTCGTGACTTCTCAAAAAGCGAGTAACTCGAACGAAGTTAGGACGAGTTAGTTAATTATAAATTACGAAGTCTATACCTTATAAGATACCGGTTCTACCCATTATTTTATCTCTCTTGCTTGCGTTCAACGTTTAAATTTGACTCCGGAGAAGTTAGACATTGACTTATTGGTTGAAACTTCGTTAGTAGGAGCCTTTGTTACCTCTACTGTTTTTAAATCTTGTTTGATTCAAATAAACACTTTCACGTTACTTGTCGATCTTATTTTTTTAAAAAATAATGGCCTTTGATGTGATTTTAGGAATCAATTGGTTAACTAATCATCATGCTTTTAGTAAAGGTTGTTAGCTTTTATATTCATAACCAACTCACAGTGCGAATTCAAGTAACCAAACCATTAAAGTCAATCATTGTCATATCAAGCCATAAGTAAAGATCCCCGAACCTTTCGTTGTTGACTTCCTTGTGGAATGCACCGAGGCCGACTTTCTCTAGGCGCGACATCATGAAAGAAGATGGCGAGTTGATAGGCATCATTATGAGGTGCTATCTAGGTTAAAGGATAGAAGTCACAGTTGGTATCAATGTGACGTATTATCCAAGTTTTGGATGGAGTCACAGCTTTTGAATGATATTTCTATCATTAATAAATTTCTTGACGTATTCTTGAAGACTTTCTAGCCTACCCTAGAGCGTGAAATCGAATTTTGTATTGACCCCAAAGACAAAAACCCATTTCTTAAACCTCAAATATTTCTTCAACTAAAAGGATGCATTTACGTGGATTATGATGAAAGTCATAATAAAAGCATTGGACTAATGAAAATCATGGGTATACGTGGTATTAGTAAGTGTTATAATGAGTTATGTTGGTTATTATGAGAAAACATGAAAGTTTCTTAGACATCACAAAGAGTTGAGAATCAGATTTTGTGAAAAACGTAACATGAAATTCAATTGACCATATCTCCTAATATATTTTGAATTTTTTAGTGTGGTCAAGTTCTAGAGTTAGATCTATGAGTTTTGTAGCATCTCCAAGTGGAATCACTGGAAAAGGTGTTGTAGATTTACGCGTGGACTGATTTTAATAAAGAATGAAAAAGCTAGAAATTTCAAAAAGCTACTGATTTTATTTTTAAAAGGGCATTTTCGGCCATTTAAATTATGAGAAAAATTCTAGCCTTTTGGGAAATGAAAGTATATGGTATAAGGTAACTCCTGTCCAAAAATGAGCTTATTCTGACTTAAAATGAGCAAGTTATGACCATTTCAATATTTAGGTTTTTCCGACGAAAAACGATATAACCGGAGTTCTACAACTCCGATGACCATGAAATTTAAACTGGAGGCTCACATTAACATGTTTTAGGTCCTGCCAAGATTTGGGAATTTCTAGAGTTAACCTTGAGGTAGCTAATTTCTTAAGGAATTAATTAGAAATTAATTTTTGAAAAATAGTAAATGAATTTTAAAAATTCCGAGAAAAATATATTTTCATTATGGGACTATATTATGCTAAATCCCAGAAAAGAAATATTTTTGGGACTGATTTGGTATTTTCATGAAAATAGTTTAATTACTGAACATATGAGTTAAATATGTTATGTGAAGTATAAAAGTTGAAAATAGGATTTTATGGCTGAGAATCCTATATAGAGTATATGCATATTTTTTTTTTGAGGGATTTGATAATTGGTGATGATATCTTATGAGTATGGCATTTTGAATGATTAAATGCATTATATGGTAAATCGTAAAACAATTGAGATAAATTATTTATAAATTTAAGAAGTGATTAAAATATTATTATAATATTAATGATATTAGATTATGAGATTATTAAGTGATTGATAACATGGCGATATTCTTGAATCTGGATAAATTATATTATAAATGTTTAATATTTATCCTTTATCTCATTTGATTGATTCTTTATATCATTATCCTCACGCTTATATTGTGTTGAAAGTCATCTCGCGACTTACGCAGCATAGATGGACTTGGTATGATTATGACCATGGATTGTTCGGTATAATCATAACCGTAATTGAAAACACGATTATCTTTGCACGTAGGGCATGGATAATTTGTGGTCGTGATACTAATGAATACACGATTATCTTTGGCCATAAAGCATGGATAATTTGTGGTCGTGATACTAATGAATACACGATTATCTTTGGTAGTAGTGCATGGATAATTTGTGGTCATGATATTAATGAATACACGATTATCTTTGCACGTAGTGCATGGATAATTCGTGGTCGTGATAATAAAGAATATCCTTGGCACGTAGTGCGGGGATGATTCGATGATGTGGATTAATTATCGAGATGAGTCTCAAAGAATGAAATATTAATTCATGGATGTGGTAAAAGTCATCTTTGGTAGTAGTACATTGATGGACTTGGTATGATTATGACTGTGATTATTATTCGGATAATCATGATCAGATTAAAAACACGAATATCCTCGGCCAAGAAGGTACGGATAATTCGTGGTCGTGATACTATTAAGTCGAGTCTCGGCATTATTGGTTTTATAGTTGTATATCTTTGGCACGTAGTAGTGCAGATGAATTGTTAATGAATATCTTTGGTAGGATTGCAAAGATGAATTTAATGTTTTCAACGATAAAGGTATTCAAGGTATCCTCACCTCTTTATCATACCAGTGCACGTACACCACTAATTTCGAGGGCAAAATTCCATAAGGAGGGGAGATTGTGAGACCCCGTGATTTTATCAATAAAGATTTAAATTTTGTCGAAATAATTTTTAATATTATGGTGTGAATTTGAGATAATATTATAGTTGTGGGTAGTATTTATAAATTTTACAAAGTATGCAAGTGGTTATATTATATTCGATTGGTCTGGGAATATTCGGTTTAAGGGGAATATTCGCATGTAATGACTCAATCATTGGTGGACCCCACAATGTAATTATTATTTTGATTGAGAAAACGACAAAAATATTTTATTGAAATAACGGTGAATTTTTACCGTTGAACTACTCTTGTAGTAAAAGTACAATGAATACGTGTGGGTTGCATAAGTAGCATACCAGATTGATTAGTGATCTTATGTGAGAAGTCACTCGGTTTGATTCCATTATTGTCGATTAATAATATGAATTATTATAGCGATAATGACGTTTTGTTTTGTTCGATTATTATTAACGTAATAAAATGTAAACATCTTTTTATATAAAAAAATACTTTATTAAAGTTATTCTATAAATAGAATATATTATATTTTATTATGCATAGTGTTGCATAGTGTTTTGCATAGTGTTGCGTAGTGTTTGCATAGTAAAATGTTTTTATATAAATAGAATATATGATATTTTATTTAAAAGATTTTGCTTTAAATATGGACCGTCAGATTAAAGTAAATCAATCTGGACCGCTCATAGATTAATTACTATGCATTCTATTTTCCTATAAATAAAGCTCATTCCTTCATTATTTTCTTACGAATTCAATTTGAAACTCTAGAGAGAAATTATAGAGAGAAGCTATAGAGAAAAATCTATAGAGAAAAAGAAGAAGAGTATTCTAGTACTTCACTACTTTGATATCCAAAGTGTCTTTTACTGTGAGGATATTATTTGTTGTACCGTGTAGTGGTGTTATTCTTTCTTATTCATGAAGAGAACTTCATTATTCCATTCATTATTATTCTGTTGGAATAACTTTTAGTAAAGTGGCATACCCTATACATAACCTCGTATAATGCATGACATACCCTATACTTGGTGAAATCCTTATATTATTCCATTCTTATTTATTCTGTTGGAATAACTCAGTATATCATGCTAATCCCCTATACTTGGTGATCTTCTTCTTATTATTCCATTCTTTATTATTACATTGGAATATCCTCATTCATGTGTGTTTTTACACCTAGGACTCGGTTCCATTGTTTATTATTCCGCATTTATTATTCATTTGGAATATCTTTGTTCGTGTGTTTTTACACCGACCGGGTTCCATTGTTTATTATTCAAATTTATTATTCTCATTGGATCATCCCATGCTTGTGTGAATTTCACCGACTTCCGTTCCGTTATTATTATTCTCATTAGAATAACTTTTATCTATGCTGGCAATCGCATGCACGGGTGATTTCTTTTGTTATTCCACTCTTTATTATACCCAGTTGGTTAAAAACTTTGACTTATATACTCCATGAAATTAGTAGAATATCTTTTGATATTTGCGTTTCATCCAAAGATCTTTTCATGGAAATATTCTTCGATCATTCTTGAATTTTACTTTACAAAACAGTATCATGTTGACAATTTGGACGTTAATAATTCTTGGATAAATTAATTCTTGAACTTGTTTTATTGAATTATTATGTCATTGTTATCATCCTCATGTTATATTATGTTATTTTTTGCTTACGCAAGTAGATGAACTTAGTATGATTATGACTGAGGATCATTCGGTATAATCATGGCGTGATATAAATGATGTGACAAAAGTCCTCGAAATGGCACTGTAATGCAAATGATGGATAGTTTTTGGTATGATTATGACCGGGGGTGATTCTTAAGATAGTCATGACCATTGATAATTTGATGAAAATCCTCGATCAGTGATACGGGGATGATTAAATATTGTGGTTTATTCATTAAACCGAGTCTTAGTGATAAAAATTGATGAAAACCTTTTAAAACCTAAAAGATAGTAGACTTTATTTTCTACTTGACTCTTTTAATGGATTAGATATTCAACCGCAGCTTAAACCGGTTGTCTATTGTATTTTATCGGTTTAACATTGTTGAAGACTATTGATAATTTATTCTCGCATTATCTTAGTTATAATATTTCTTCTTTGGGCTAGTTGAGCTCACCCTTTCTTTCACCGTTCTCTTCGTGAAATGAGAATATAGGTTTGGGACGAGTCGGGGAAAAGAGTGATGGTCCCAAGATAGCATTAGTAGTCCTCACTATTCATTAAATAGTGTGACAATAAATGTAATGAGGACTCTTGAGTATGGATATTGTATAAATGACAATATTCCTATTAGAACTCTCGCTTTATGTATTGTCGTATGTTACACGCACTGACGGATGTATAATTAAGTTTGTATTTGAATTTATGTACCATGTAAGTGGCGACCCAAGATGGGTGACGTATACCTAATTTTGGGGGCGTCACACAAGACCCATTTCGTTGTTGAACAAATTCATGAAGAAAAAGCCTTCGAATCACAGACCCAATTCGATTTTGAGCAAACCCATGAAACAAAAATCACAAATACACATACCCATGAAGCTAATGAAAAAATTAGTGAAGAAGATGAAGATGAAGAGGGGATTGATAGCGGATTGATAGCGCTCAGTTAGAAATTGAAGCTCAGATCCACCGATCCATCGCTTAGAATCTCAAATACACAGATCCATGGTTTGAAGAGTGAGAAATGAGAGAGGATTGTGGTTTGAAGAAGAAGAAGGGCTATTTTGGACATTTAATCGTTGTTTTGGATCGTTACACCTCCTTCTCACGCTTTTTTGGCGTCCCGACATACACGCATGGCGGTTAAGTTGATTTTAAAGGTGACTTTTTCACTTCAACTCAAAAAGTCGGGTGTTTAAATGTAGCTGATTACAGGTGGTTAAGTGGGAAAACGCCCAAACCCCAGGTTGTCATCTGAACTTAACCCTAAAAATAATGTACTAAATTGATTTAATAATACGGAGTATATATTATTTGAAATAAATTAATGTTATTAATTAACACGGAGTCCGTGTGTTATTTTGAGATCTTAAATTTCATAAAATTAATACCTCCCAGTAATATTCTTGCATCCATATACTCCAAATTTTCTACCAAATTAAGGACTAATATATATATATCAACATGAGGTCAACCAATAATATTATATTATTTTAAAATTTAACCGACACTATTAATAATGATTTCTTTTTTGGGTGTGAAACGGAAAACCAATTAATGTGGATATCCGAAAAACATAATATTAAGATAATACATCAAATTTAAGATCCTAATATTACTTTATTATTAACATTTCATTTGGAAAAAAATATTAAAAATTAATTCAATATCCAAATTTGTTTGAATAAAAAATTTGCTCTCATTGATATTGCTCAACCCATAATTTTTATGAAGTTGAGGGTTCGAATCCTGCAAGAGTTGAATGCAGTTCAACTCCTCCGAATTAACACGAGAGGCAGAGAGGCCCCACACACAAAACCCTCGAGCTTATATATCTTTTTCCTCTCCGGCTCAACTATGTTTATGCCTCTTCAGTCTTCCCTGAAGAAAAGCATAAAATTGGCCCACTTGCCAATAACCTTTACATTATTCAAAATATCTATCTAACATGTCCCAAAGCTTGCACACAAAAAAAAAGAAGAAGAAAAAAACATGTCCCAAAGCAAATTTCTTATAAATCTTGAATTTTTATATTTTATATTTTCCTTTTTGGGAGCAGAACAGAAGTTAATGTGTTAATGACGGAATTAACCCACCTATGTCTTTTGTACCCTGCTCTTGCTTATAAACTCTCTTTTTAAACCTCCAATCCAATGAACCTCCCAACTACTCCTTCATCACCATCTCCATCTCCATCTCCATCTCCATCTCCATCTCCATGGCTATTATGGCTTCACCCTCTTCCATTTAAGGATATATTAGACAGACCCAGATCTTGTGTAATACTCTACTATAAAGATGATGAAGATGGGTTCTTTTGTTTTGCAAATGGGTTTTTGTATATGGGTCTGTTTCTTCAGTTTCGTCCTCTTTGCAGTGCAATATGCAGAGGCTGCAGTGGAAAACAGTACTATGCGAGGGATTGTTTTTGTAGATGGAAAGAGTGCCATTGGGAAGATAGATAGTGATTTCATATGTGCCACATTGGATTGGTGGCCTCCTGAGAAATGTGATTACGGGACTTGTAGCTGGGACCATGCTTCTCTCCTCAACCTGGTAAATGTACCCTTAAATTTAATCTTCTTTACTTACATTGCATTTGGTCATTTGATATGGGACTGAACTCTGTGTGTTTGGAGCAATGGAGATTGTAATAAGTTGCTTATTTTTATATGGGTGGTGTTTGATGTTTTCATTAATGTCCTCTGTTTAATACTGGGAATCTTCTTAAAGTACCCATTTTTGAAATTTTCAAGTAGACATGTGTGTGTAATTAGTTTCTATGTTTTGGGAATCTACGCAGAAGTGATTTGTTTTCTATTATTTGTGTTTATGGTTTCACAGGAATTACAGAATCTTCGTAAATTTATTGTACATATTATTAAGGGGAGTGATTAGTATGAAGTTAATTTTGGTCAATTCACCAATACATGGTCGACATGCAGGCCAGGAGGTCATTTCTCTCTTTGCATGTCATGCATAACTATCAATTGACCAACTTACCATGAAGTTATGGTAACCGGATTCATTATCAAGTGTCTTGGCACTAAAAACTGTTCTTAAATTTGGCTTTGCTTGATGATTTTGAATGCGACTTGTTATAATTATTATGATCTTCTAATAATAGTCTCCAAATGCTGAAAGTAGTATGGTCTTTTCTCCACATTTGAGTAGTCCTGTTCTGTTTTTAACAAGCTTATATGCAACTCATATAGACACATTAGCTGAAAAGTTTGCATATAGTTGTAATCTAGAAAATCATAACTAATACGTATAAATTTGGTGGTTCTTCCTCTTCCTCTCTCTTTTTTTTTTTGCAGGATCTTAAGAATGAGATTTTCTTAAATGCCATTAAAGGTAAAATCGTCTTTAAATACTTTGAGTATTGTTGACATAAATTTTAACTATATTTTCAGTTCTTTTATATTCTTGATGATGAATAATCAGTCTTAAAGTAACTGATTCAAGTAATTATGCAGCTTTTTCACCATTGAAGATTAGATTAGGTGGTACTTTGCAAGATAAAGTCATCTATGATACTGAAGATCACAAGCAACCCTGCACCCCATTTACTAAGAACACCTCAGAGCTGTTTGGTTTCACTCAGGGCTGCCTACCCTTGTACAGATGGGATGAACTAAACGCTTTCTTCAATAAATCTGGGTAAAAAAGGAATTCCCACCAATTTTTCATTTACCTTGAACCTAATAGCTGCAAGCAAAATGACTTACAATCTCGTTTTTCAAATTCAGGGCTGTGATTGTATTCGGCTTGAATGCTCTCAATGGAAAAACCATAAGGTCTGATGGCTCTGCTGTTGGAGCATGGGATTCCACAAAAGCGGAATCTCTTATACAGTATACTGTCAAAAAGAATTACACTATCCATGGGTGGGAGCTAGGTAAGTGCCACAAACTTATAGGAAGATTATGCTCACAAACATGCAAACACAATTATTTACATCGAGTATATCACATCATTTCAGGAAATGAATTGTGTGGGAGTGGAGTAGGGGTAAGAGTTGCAGCAGATCAATACTCCTCGGACACAATCTCTCTACAAAAGATAGTGCAAGATATCTACAAGGGTGAAGAATTTCAGCCGCAAATCATAGCACCAGGAGGATTTTTTGATGCAAATTGGTTCAAAGAATTTCTTGGCAAAACACCCAAGTTCGATGTGGTTACCCACCACATATATAATCTTGGTCCAGGTATGTTAATATGAACATAAATTGGTCATGAACTGATTTAAGTTCCTATGGTCCTGTTTGGCAAACCTCAGAACCAGCTCCCAGCCAAGAATAAGCTGTTTTTTTTTCTTGAAATGAGTTGAGCGGAAATGCTTATTTTCCATTTTTTGTAGGAGTTGATCAGCACCTTGTTGAAAAGATTCTAGATCCATCTTATCTTGATGGCGAGGCTAATACATTTAGCCAACTCCAGAATATCATCAAGACTTCAGCAACTTCAGCGCGTGCATGGGTTGGTGAAGCTGGAGGGGCATACAATAGTGGGCACAATCTCGTGACGAATGCATTTGTGTATAGTTTCTGGTAATAAAAGCACTGAAATGTGTAAACTAGTTCATTGGTGTTTCGATGAATTGCTTTGCTAATCTGGTAATGCTGTCCTGGACATTATATTTTAGGTACTTGGATCAGCTTGGCATGTCAGCGACTTATGGTACCAAGACATACTGCAGACAATCACTGATAGGTGGAAACTATGGTTTACTCGACACTACTACCTTTGTACCAAATCCAGATTACTACAGGTGATTAGAAATTTTTCAGTCAATGCCCAAGGAAAAAAAGAAGTATAAACTCGTGAATTACTTTTGTGGAATTGACTATCCAATTTTGGCTAGGATGCTTCAAATGCATTCTTTCCTAGTGATAGTATCTTACCGTCTTCACTTTCAAATTAAACAATTCTGCTGCCTTCTATAAGCAAGCAAGCTTACCTCAACATTATGATGTCTTCTTGCCATTTTTTTACGATCTTTGCTTTTCTTTATCTAATGACTCCCAATGCGTATATATAAACAGATAAATATATAAATGTACATATAAGAGGCATATATTTTGTTCCCAGTTGCAGAACAAATATTCCTGTTTAAGGCTGCTTTCTTTCTTGCAGTGCTCTTCTTTGGCACAAACTGATGGGAAGAAAAGTTCTGTCCACAAGCTTCTCCGGAACAAAAAAAATACGTGCTTATGCACATTGTGCAAGAGAATCGGTAAAATTTTCAACAACGATAACAACTAAATATTGTAACTTTGGTGATGTAATTAAACTCTTTATATTGCAGAATGGTATCACCATACTATTGATCAATCTTGACAATAGCACAACAGTTCAAGTTAAACCCACGTTCAATAATAGTTCACGGCAACAAAGCAAACACCGGCCTCATCACCATCACCATCAGCAGCGTACCCGATTGCCTACAAGAGAGGAATACCATTTGACAGCAAAAGATGGGAATTTACACAGCCGAACTATGCTGCTTAATGGGATCCCATTAACATTAAATTCATCTGGGGGAATACCTCCTTTGGAGCCTCAAAGTGTAAATTCATCGAAGCCCATAAGTGTTGCTCCGTATTCTATTGTATTTGCTCACCTGCCAATTCTTCTCCCTTCTTGTAGGTAAGGTAAGTAAGAGCAGATGGAACTGAAAATTGGTTCCTCTCCTTTTTGGTGAATTTCACCACATAAGGCTATATAGAATAGAGTGCAAAATTTTCATTCTATCATCTTAATTGGTAACCAATAAAATGATTCTTTTATTGTTGGCTAAAATTTGAACCAACCCCTCAAGCTTTGGTTTGGTTTGGTTTCTGATGATGATGAGATCCTCTGTTCCATTTTGTAACCAACTCTTGAGTAAAAATTATGTGGCTGTCCAACTAACACATGAAAAAGTAAAACATATGCAATAGTTTATATAATAATCTCTAGCATATACTTTCTGGCCTGTGTAAAAAAGTTAAAAAAAAAAAAATACTTTAAATCTATAATTATATACATCTACAAGATCTCATTAGTTGGCTCTCCAAAAATAAAAAAAATTCAGCTTCTAATACACATTAACTAACCAATGCTTCAAGGGTTTCTTGTAACACGAAAAATGCGTTGACAAGATCTTTTTATAAAAGATTTTCTTATTAATGACAAAAAAATTTCTAAATATTATATGTAAATGGAAACCTTATTATACCTAATTAAAAAAATCAATATATATTCTACACAAGGAGTCTCATTTGAATTTTGTTTCCAGACAATTTCTAAAATTTAAATTTTATGTGAATTGAACTGATCTGATTTTCATTTAAACTACACAACTATAACGCTGTTTATGGGAGCCCATTAACCAAAACATCCATCTGAAGACAGAAGAACCTTCCTGACCATAACTGTCTCCATATTCTATTATTGTATTCACTCACCTGCCAAATCTTGTTCTCCTTGCAGAAACTAGGAGCCAGGAATAAATGGAGCTTACATGAGCAACAAATTACAGTGCATCTTTTTCGGTCTTAAGAATAAGAGGGTGTTTGTTTACAATTTGAATCGGTCAAATCGAAGGTTTGTTTTGGTTTGAATTAATTTGAATCGGTAAGATGAAACGTAAATTTCAATTATGCTAGCTCAGATTTTTTTTGAAATTTGAATGACTAAATGAAAGCAAATTGAATGATGTAAAAAAAAAAATAAAAAAAAATCAACTATTATATTAAGTAATATTAAATAAATTTACAATAATTTTGAATTTTTTCAGAGGAGTAAAATAATATTTTTTTTGTCATTCAGATGTTTCAGACAAATCAATTACCAAACAGCTTTTTTCATTCAGATTTATTCAATTTTTATCAAACACTCCCTAAAATTAGTATTTTACCATTAACATTGAGTCTTAAAAGAACCGTAAGCCTTGCTTGAATTCAACCAAGAATGTAGTTCAATCAATGAGCTACGCCGCCCTAAAAGTTACTCCCTCCTATTCAGATAGAATGACATTTTAGAGTTAAACACACTTATTAAGAAATAACACAAAATGTCTTTTATGTCCCTAATTAATTATTTCTCTCTCCACAATTGTCTCTTCTCATTCTCCACAATTGTCCCTAATTAATTATTTCTCTCTCCATAATTGCATTTACTAAGCATATTAAATAGAGGGGTAAATTAGGAAAAAATAGTGCAATATTGTGTAGAGATTCCAAAACGACACTCATATAGAATAAAATTAAACTTCCTAAAACGTCATTTAATCTGAATAGAAGGGAGTATTTGGTTTGAAGAAAACAACAAAGATAAAATAATATTAGTTCAAGTAAGGTTGGCGAAATTTCATAACAAAATTCTTATTAGACTATTCAAGAGACATTGTAGCAAGTGTAATCTATCACATCTGTTTCAAATGAACACTGGAGAATGTCTGATACATTGTTTAGGTGCGCAACTGACACTAAGAAATACAAGGTAAATAAAATTATTTAAAATCTCTAACATACACTTTATGGCTTGTAAAGACACTATTATGCCTAAAACTATACATACATACAATTAAAACAGTTCTGGTTAGTAGTTGATGTTACCTTTCAAAATTTTTGAAGGAATCAAGTTAGTAGTACAATTAGATGAAGTTTCCTTCGACTCCAAGCTTCAGCATAATCAATCCGAAGCTCAAAAATAAGGATCAATCTCTCTTTGAAAAGGTTTGGGGCTTACTGCTCGCAATCGCCAACCATACGACCGTACCAGTAAGGTAGAAGAAGATTGATGGTGCAAACAGAGCCAACTACATGATGCATAAATTATAGAAATTATAAGCAAAAATTCTTATCAATGCAAGTTGAGTGAACAGTGGACCTGAAAGGGGAAAGAATTGTGCAATTGGGATACTTACACTCCATGAATGAGTTGAATCAAGAAGATAACCCGTGAGAGCAACGCCTACAATTCCTGGTACTGCTCCAACTGTGTTGGTAATACCCTGAGTGAATAAATTGAATACATTATCATCTCATGCTCTCCCTAGCTGAATTTGAAAGGTTAAATTTGTTTTGTTCACACATACTAGAGCATGTATGCAAAACTTCCTCAGCAGAGGCTGGATAAGACAAATGTATAAACATCAACTTTGACGGTAAAAAAATGTATATAGTTTCGTGCATTTATGTCCCACTTGTGTTCATGTATACTTATTAAAATCATTCTCAAGCTCAAGTGAAAGATGACATGCTTTGACCTAAACCTGAGACTCTAAAGGATGAGATAGTAAACTTTTAGGAAAATCAATGAAACTTTATTCTTGTATGGACTATGGACTTACATGCTGAACTTGAGAATGCAGCATTTTTTTCATCATTTGTGCTTTACGATCACAGTATTTCAGAGCAGGACCACATATGAGATAATTGATTGAGTGGAGCAAAAATCACCAATAGAATTAATCAGCACTAAATAACTGTTTTATTTAGTAGTATGTAAATAAAACTTTTGTTTTCATTTTCATTTTTCAAAGACTATGTTTGTAGTATGTATGTTTATTAATGTGGTTGTGTTCATAATTTGATTTATTGAATTTTATCTTTCTACGGTATTGTAGTTGTTTTATGCATTTCTTATTTCTTTTGTTTTATCTTTTTGTTTATTATTGCTATTACTTTTTTCGTCTTTGTTTCTTTATTTATTTATTTATTTCCCTTATGGTAGTTGAGATTCATTTGTACCCTACTCAACTAGTTTTGGGATAAAAGGCGTTGAGGAAATCTAGGTATAATGTCCATTAAAAGATATGGCAAACTGAATTGATGATTAGTTTTGATGACTAGTTGTAGGTGCAGAGCAGATATTTCTTGTCTGTCTCGTATATAAATCCAGGAGTGTTTTATTCGAACTTCAAAGGTTTGCTTTTATCTCGCATGGTTTATATGTATTTACTTGATATATTTAGTTGTCATCTGGAGTAGCTTAGTATTTTGGATAATATATTTGAAGAATAAATTAAACATTGAAGATTAATCATAGAATGCCAATAAAGCTAATTCCAGCATACATATTATACGCGCGCACACATTACTAAATACTTGATAAATATATGAAATTTGTTAGCTTAATTACCAAAAGTATGCTTGCATATTCAGGTGATATATCTTGATGGGTGCAATAGAGTCCTACAGCCAAACAAATCATAAGATTAATTATCTCTAACAGATTAAGAGCAAATAAACTACGTGTTCAGTAACTTTTAAGTACCAACTTGGATTTACTTCAATACCTGATAGGGCAAAACTTGAAAGTGCTAGTCCACCAGTGAGAATTGTCACAACTTCCCAAGGAGGCAATCCCAGGTCTACAGAGGAAAGAGTCATACAAGCTGCAGGAGACAAGAAGGCAATCGTTTGGCATAGCTTCCGTACCTGCATGTATAAAAATGAGGTTTTGAAAATTTAAACAATTACACTTCAAAATGAAGTGCATCTTTCAAATTCAATTTTGCACATGAAAAAGAGAGGTAGTTATGTTTTGGAGTTGACAGTAATCTTGCTTAAATTTCCTCTTTAGTTTGTCTCACACTCATTTTTAGTACAAGCGACTAACTTATTAAATTCAGAAATTTTTAGAATAGGAAGATATCTAGGGAACGGGCTCTAAGCCATAGAATTAATATTAAAAGCAAAATTGATGCAATCACAAATTAAGATATAAACCTACATCTGTAATAGCAACCACGGAAAAAGGATAAACACGTAATCAAATGATTGAAGGTGGGCAATCCCACTAGCTTGATGAGGTACTACTTGCAAAATTGATATTGGTGGTCCTACTTGGTATCAATTTCTAATGGATTCTACACTTAATTTTTTTAGCTAGTACGAGAAGGCTTCTGTCCATATCAACTAGTTTTTTTTGTCCTTAAAAGCACTAATGTACTACCATACACATATTGTTAATATGATAAGTACACACTTATAACAAAGAGTTTCAAAATTTTACACCTTGAACACCAAGTCACTAAAATTTAGAAGGTGACATCTACCTGAGATGTTAGGGTTCTATAAATGTAAGAATCACATTACTGGAGAATAAAAACTGTTTACGACTATATATATATACAAACACATCTCTGTTCTACATACCACAGTAGGTTCAACTCCATTGGAAATTAAGTTATCTGCAAATTGCGCTGCGATGCTGGTCACAAAAATGGATGCTAATGGAGGTAGGACAGAAACCTGAAATAAAGAATATATAGAAAATGTTTTACTGCATGCTCACATGAGAAAGAGTGATTTATCGTCAGATCAGATTTTATTGCTGTCTAGAATTTTATAATGCAATACAAGATGTTAATTTTTAGTTCTTTTAGCTTGTCAACAATCTACAATGATCTTCAGCAAATTTTCTCATTTATCTAAAAATCATGGAAAACATATCACGCATGTCAAACCTCAACCCAAGGTAAATGGTCTCTTGTTTTTGCGTATACCAAAGAATGTGATACGACTGGCAACATAAATGTCGTACTTACCCATGCAGCTTCTGTCAGATTAAGATTCAGCTCCTCACTGCAAATGATGTAAGTTGAAATTTCAGTTCTTCACAATTAGTGTTGCATTACAAAGGAAACAAAAAACACCACAGCGCTTTATCTCACTGAGGTTATTTAGATGAAAGAAAATTAAGATTGTCTGATAGCATGGCAACAAAATGATCTGGTAAAGGAAGTTTGGTGAAAATATAAGTATTTTTGGACTCTATGCTCACTCGTTACAACTGTTGAGAACAAAATATGCATCGGAAAACACTTGTTTTGTTTCACCAATAAGGTTGATAGACTTTCAACAAGGCTTGAGGAGACTAGAGTGAAGCCTAAATATTATACTTCTCAAAAACTCGCCATGCCATGCTGATGACTTCTTTTGATTTCTCCCATTTCAAGTATTTGGACAATCATAAAGGCCCTAGTACAAGATTTCTTTTGTCTTTTGATTCGTACTTTTCGTGTTGACAGGGTCTACAACTTGGACCACCAAAATTTTCAATAAAAAACCTGGGTATGTTTTATATCAAGAAAACACTGTATACATGCAATTTTTTGTAAAGCGTGGGTTAACAAGATTTAATAAATAATTGTATTATTTCATGTTAAGCCTTCTATCTTCACCACATAACGTGTCACCAATGGCAAAGGCTTTATGATGAACTAATGCCTAAATAACTATACATAAACAACTCAAGTTTAAAAAGAAATATTAATAGTCCCGATACCTGAAATAAGTAGGGAGCCAAGACAAACAAGTATAGTGACCCCAACTTCCACAAAAATGAGCATATATCATTGCCCATACAGCTTTACTCTGAAAAAAAGCCTTCCATGGTACCTACAAATGAAAAAGTAAGTATAAGATCAAGGCCACTAAATAACGACTCAGTCAAACTCAAATCTCTGTTGTTGAACCTTTCAGCAGTAACTCGTCTTTGAGGGTACACGCAGAGGGTGACATATTGGCATAAAAAATTAATACCTAGAGACTAGTGCCCCAAAACTTTTTGATAAGTACAGTAAATAAATAAACTAATGGTCAATAAGATGTAATATGGTAAGGTCTTGAGATCCTTGTTTCCTTGAATGTGCTCAACAAGGAAATAAATAATTCCGTAGAGTAGAACACAATCTAACTATTATTCAATAGTATCTTAATCCAAAAAGTCTAGATAATAGTGATTAAATAATTATTATATTCGAGTTCACACTTTCTGCTCTCAACATATCTTTCCTTTGAAGGATGAGCTATAAGGAAATTCCAAAGGAGAATTTCTTGGAATTTCATAATTAAACATTTTGGAGCTCAACAGAGGAAAATGTATTTAACAGTTTGGAGTAGCTTGATTTGTACAAACACAATCCAAGATTTAAAAGCTTGGTAAGCCAAGTTTGTCTTAAAAACGCATGCTTATTAAAAATGGAGCATGAATCAATAATTTAATATTAGCATCCATCTGAAACCTGTAATATCTAACTTGCATCTTTAATTACGACATTTAAGCTAAAGGTACCAACACACTTGAGACAGAAAGCATCTGGTGTCCAAACAGAAAAACAAAAAAAGGGCATCGTACCTTCAGCGAACCACCCAACTCTTCCAAAGAAGTATTCAAGGATTTTGTTATAGACGTAGACTGAGACCCTGTATAATTAATGAAAATTATATTCATCGACTCAGAGGAATAATCTCAAGTTATAATTTACATATGAACTAATAAGCTCTCTAATCAAATTCAATCATGATCCTATTGGAAAATTTGATTTGTGCTAATACAATATAGGCAGTTCAATGGTTTGAGGCATGGTCAACCGAATGTTTGGATTGTAGGATTACAGGTCCTAACTGCATTTTTGTAGTCATATAGATTCCATGAAAGAATGCAATAACTCATTTTGGTGGGTCAACTCTAATATTGAACCACAGAAATATCCTTAGAAATATAATAAAACCCTTTTGCATTCTTGAAAGTACCAGTATAGCTAAAATCCAACCAAAAGGCAAAGTCGAGAAAAGGAAAAGTTTGGATTGATACTAAAAGGTCATTATGAAGATTTGCAGGTAGAAGTCAAATTTTTGGGATTATCTGACGATATGGATATGGTGTGTGTTTCACAACGAAGATACTGAATATGGCAGATAAACTCAGGAAGATGCCTCTTCTGGTTAAATAACTTCGTATCTTAGGGTGCAAAAGCAATTGAAGCCAATTTAGGGGCGAAAAGACTAGAACTCTAGAAAAGGTTTCGGCTTCATGAAAAATCAATTTTTTACAATAATTAACTGAACATTCCCTTGATCTCTTAATGAAGTTCTAAAATAGTTGTTACCTGATATGTCAAAAACTAGCAACTCCAGTGAGCCACATCTTGGGGCCATTGAGTGATTGTCTAAACTATGACTCTATGAGTTGATGAAATTAGGGGAGAATAGGAAAGTGCTCTTACCTGGTACAGGGGCAACACTCAGCGAAGGTTGTTCTTCTGTAACAAATTGAAATCCCAAAAACCTTGAAGATGTTTGAACAATAGAAAAGGTTAAACTTGATCAACTTTTCTTGTTTGCATATTACAAAACTACTGATCCAAATTAGCAATGAAACTTCTTCAGGAGAAACTGGCTATAAATCAGTAAATCCAATGAAAGAATAATTCTCTTAAATTATCCTTTGAAAAGAATGTTCCTCCTTTAATGCACATTTTAGAAGGTACTACAAGAAAATATACATAGCTTCAGTATGACTAGCTTACAAATGTAAATTTTAAAAAGCTTTTTAGGATAAAACATAAATAAAATCAATAGAATGTACAATAGCCAACAAACAGAAAATATTATAAGCAGCAATTTTCAAACATGATTCCAAAAGCAGGAAAGCTCAAGTCTCAAAAACTACTATCTAAACCACAGCCAGTTAGCCACTCACCAGGCTATTCCCAAAAGGCCAAACAAGTAGAACACAGATTCCCAACCAAAATTTTGAATCAATGGAGGTGCCAAAAGAAGCCTGCAAAATTTTCAACATTAGAAATGAGTCAAATGACCAACAAATACATCCTATTGACTACACAGAAATTTTTCCAAATTACTTGACAGATTACAATCAAACTCAGCATGTCATTGCTCACATGCACATTGGTATATTAATATATATACCATCGAATTATCTTATGAGACATATTATACAGACTCTTGAGATAATTCCAAATGTGCATGTTTCATAAGATGAATGAATGAACTAACTGATTTGCTTAGTTCATACCATCATTTACTCACATGCACATTTGGTATATTCTTGAGATAATTTCAAATGTTTTGTAAAATGAAGGAACTAACTGATTTACTTGGGTCATACCATGATTTGCTTAATTCATTCATTTTAAGCATTATCTCCTGGTAGGCTTTCATCCAAATCAATTGATACAAAACACCCACCCAGATAGAAGTTAAAATACCTGAGAAAAGAAATAATACCTAAATGACATATGTTGCAAGTGAGGAAGTGCATTCTAGTTTTTGAGTAGTAGTGATGGATGTTTTCCATCATTAAGGGTTAAACATAAACCATTTTCAGTATAAAGAACTAACTTATTACAGTATCACCCCCGCACCCACCTCCGCACCCACCCCCACACACACAAAAAGAAAAAGAAAAAAGGCATTGCACTTCATACTAAGTTCAATGCAACATACCCAGTGACGCTCCCAACACTCAAACCACCGAAAACAAATGATACAGCACGTGAGCGCTCATCCAACGGTATTAACCTGCAAATAGGGTTGAATAACACCATAAACAAAGTAAAAAAGTAAAAAGATAGAATATAAATACGTATATGTATGTATGTATGTATGTATGTATGTATGTATGTATGTATGTATGTATGTATGCATGTATAAAGATACTTTATAGGTGACAGGTATTTGTACAACCCCATCAAAAGAATATAGAGAGAAATCACTATTTGTCTGTTCATACATGTTCTACTACAATTTTACAAACAGTGAGTAAGTTAATTTAACAGATTAAACTTGTCAATTGACAGAAGATGGGATATGTAGCACATACCCCATTCTTTTTTTCTTTCTTTTTCCAGATCTTGAAACTCCATGGAATTATTAACAAAAATAAAAAATCAAGAGTGTACAACTATAGTCTATAAGTAATACAGATAAATATTTTTTAACTTTATAAACTTAAGAAAATATTTTAATTGAAGTCCCCATCATACTTTTGGACAACTAAGTGGGAGGAACTCAAGTAAAAGAAAATTGGAGGCGAGGCTTTAAAAGGATAGAGTTTCCAGTAAACATATTCAGAAAATACTTTACAACCTCCCAACAACCTTTGAAAACACCAATGATGAGTCCATCTAGGGCAGTTGTGTTTATTCCCTCCATCTCAACCACATCAAATGATAACTACCTGACTTGCCAGACAAGAAACTAAGACTACACCAAGAATGAAACTCCTTAGATGTCCTTTGACTAAAAACAGCATGGCTTAGAGAGCCTGGTGAAGAAATTGATCCAACTCACAAAAAACTATCAGGGAAAACTTTGACAAAAGGCGCATGTATAGTCATGAATACCATTCCATGATGTAAGATAGGAACCAAGTAACCTCAAGGGGTGGAAGAAATGGGAGAGGCCTTGAGGAATAACCTCAAGGCCACTCGTTCCAATCCCCATACTTGGGGACAAACTTACCGATCAAACAAAATATAGGAACCAAGTAAAGTGGAAAGAACATAAATTATCAAAAAAACAGTTTGTGCAGTCCTGTAGAAAGGATTCCTATACATGCCTGGCAATCAGATCCGTGGCAGCTGACGGTGAAACACCTTCTCCTATTCCAACCTGCATGTGAAACAGAAGAGTCATGTTAATTGAGATCCCGCGCAGCTAAATGAGATGGTTGTAGTAAAAAGGATATACAAAATTATGAATAAAATCAGAGCCAAAGGAAAATTGTCGTAAAGAATACTTTCAGTTTCGAAATAAATAAGCATAGATAAGGCAATGGCATGACCAAATTAAAACAGAAAAATTAGTAATAAGTTCAAGAGTAGACATAGATCACTACTTTAAACTTTGAAATACTAAGTAAAGGCTTGGAAGATTATCAACTTACAAGAATCCTAGACAAAACTAATCCTGGCATAAACCCAGCAACTAAGGGGACGCATGCTGTAGCCAGTGACCATGCCAGGACTCCAAATTGAAGAACTATTCTGCAGAGAAAGAAAATAAATAATAACTGATACACAAGTCACTGCTAAATCATCCCAAAACAAATATAAGGTGGTTCTGGTACATATAATATGATGACAGTTTCTCATGATTTTTTTTTCTAAGAATGAACATAATAGATAAAAATTTCGATCAGCAAGGATTACTGCGTTATGCATTGATTTGGGAAAGTATTAAGGCCCTAAACTAATCATTTGGAGTCAGAGTTAAGAAAATCAATAGATAGAGTTAACTTCTGTGTGTTTACTCAAGCAACTTCAATGATGGGAAGATATCAGAGTAAGGGAAGCACTGGACTCAAATTTGAAAGTCAAGAAAGAAGATAACCAACGCACAATCAGTTAATATATGAGAGTGAGAGTCAGAAATAAAAATGTACGAACCCACCCAATCTTAACATGAAATTTTTACTTTGATTTGTTTTTCGTGTCCATTCCTGGCATTTACATAAGAGTATCATTTTTCCTGAGCTGCTAGAATTGTTCTCTTTATCATTCTGTTATGGTTATATAAAGTGCTATATCACACATCATTTGTGGAGCTTTAATGAATTTCATCCCTTTTTACTAAAGCAATTAGAAGGGGGGAAATATGAACTAATATTTGACTGTTTGGTTTGCATGGAACTCTTTCACTCAATTATTTTATGTCCAAATAGAGCACCAGCTCCGTAAAGGTGTTAAAAATATAGTTAAGAGTAACATTATAATTCTATTGCAGCAGCGATCAACCAAAACGCACAGTTGTCATAACTTGGTTCTATAGAAAACTAACCTCCCACCAAATACCTTTGCAAGCCATCCTCCTGGCAATTGACTCAATGCATAGCCCCAAAAGAAAGATGATTGCACCAATCCAGCTACTGATGAATTCCACCCAAATTGGTGCGACATCGGAATAATGGCAATACTCAAGTTCACCTGCCCAATACATATTCAGAAACTACGATCCATTCAATCTAAACACTATCAAGTTACATTGTAAAGGATATCATTTACATAATCTTAAACAAAACAATCATATTTATTCCCCTCTGTTTTTAATAATAAATTCAATCTTAATACTAACACGATATTATCAAACAAACAATGTCATATGTATTACATAGGCAACCTATCACTATTAATCCATAACAAACAAGCATAGGGTTTTGACATCAAATAATTGATAGTACAAACACTCCACATCTTTTTATTTTGTTGAAAACATAAAGTTGTCCCTATTTTATACTCCCTCCGTCCAATAATAAAAGTCCTTATTACTATTTTGGATAGTCCCATGTTAAATGTCTACTTTCCATTAATAACCAAACTTTTACACATTTTTTCCAATTATACCCGTAACATTAAATATCTCATACTTTTCTTATTCTAATTCTCTCTCCATAATTAGTGACATATTATTATGGGCAATTTTGTCATTTCATTCCTCTTCTTAATATGCGTGAAAAGTCCACTAGAACTTTTATCCTGGACTGAGGGAGTAATAAAATGCTCTAATGTTAGCATAAGGGAATTGACTTTGTTAATCCCTTCTTTCCTTTATAGTGCTCAACTAGATCATGATACAAATGTTTTTCTTCAAACAAAAAAGAAAAATATATAATAAATGGGAACAATAAATTTGAGTAATTGTGTTAGTTTGAGCGAACATAAAATTTTGTAGGCATATTAGATAAACTCGGTCTAGCAGTAATAAAATTTGCTCAACCTTTACCATATCTCTACTTGATAATTAAACTGGTTACATAAAAGGCCCAAAAGCAGAAACAGTCCAGAAAAGGAGTTAACACAATAGAATTACCTTATCCATATTACAAATAACAAACGCCAAGGAAGTAGTGCCAATGAGTTTATATCGTCGAGGAACATTCTTCCATGGAGGCCAATTCAAATCAAAACCCACTTTCTCAGTGGCATCCCTTTCATCCTCAGAATCCGACATCGGACTCCCATTTTTGTTCAATTTATCATCAACTCGAAGCCCAGTAAGTAACCTATCAGTATCTGCAACATTTTCTCTCTCCTTCTCCTTGATACTGCAAGAAAAATTGAATTTCAAACGGTGTTTGGAAGGTAATAATATGTTCAAGTGAGGAGGGTTTCTGAAAGAAGTGTTGAAGGTTAAAGCTTGGTAGTTTCTGTGGTGGGAAAAAGTGGATAAATTATTATCTGTTCTTAATGTGAATTTCGCCATTTTTATGTGAAGAGAAACAAAAATTAAGTGCGATAAGTGGAATGAAGCTTTGTTTTATTGAAGAATATGGGAGGAATAGAGAAGCAACTGATTTGAGAATATGGGTATGTGATCAAGGAAGAAAGAAGAAGAGAAACACCATCTCCAGCGGACGAAAGGTGAACACGGAAGAGTTGGTCTGAGGCCCCGATTCACACTAATAGTGGGGCCCGGTAAATTTTGTTTATTTGGATTGGACATAATATTTTCTAACTTCCGCTATTGACTTAGAAATTAGAATATTCCTTCTACATATATTTGTAAAATCACGATTTAAAAAAAATAATTATAAATTTATTTTTAAATTAATCAAGAAAATTATTATTTTCACAAATAAAATTATTAATTTTATAAATATATCTATTTGTAAAAAATATAATTTTTTCGCAATCAAAAAATTAATAAAGATAGAGTGATAACATAAAAATATTACAAAGAATTGAATTATTGATTAAAGTATTATAAAAAAATATGCACGTAAAGTTGTATTTTTTTCTTTTCAAATTATAAAATTATTATTAATTTTTTAATAATTAATTTTAAACTTGTTAACTCTTTTAATTTAAATCAATACATGAATATCACTAAAATGAATCAATCATGTCAACTTTAAAATTAAATCTAATGACTTTCGTAGGAGTGGTTTTAGTAGTTTTTATTGTTGGGGACAGGTAGCCTTAGGGAAATTTTGACTTTGACTGTTGGTGCAGCTTTGGTCTTTGCCATCGAGATTGGTTTTAGAGTACTAGTAAAATAATAATGGTGCACTGGACTGGACTGGACTGGAGAGTGATTGTAACCGTGTGGTTTATGGGTTATAAAAACCTTGGTTAGATCTTCCTAGTTTGTTTGGGTGGTGGTGGTTTAATTATTATTAATGATTGCCTTGCCTTTGCCTTAGCCTTTATCTAAAGAATGTTTTGGTTTTGTGACCCATTAGTAATTGGTTTTTGAACACTATTATCCTAAAAATTAATTAAATACATTCAAATTTTGTTTAAAGATTTTTTTCTCTGATGCAATAAAATTTTCTCTTTTCAATACATATATGATATTAACTAGTAACATTTATTTTCTCTATCTAAATAACAATAAGCATCAATTTTGAATTTTCAAATTTAAATGGGTTTGAGAAAAATATATCTTTCTAGGAGCAAAGGGAGTAATTTAATGAATCTCATCACAATATAAGATTGACCATGGTGATCATTAACTTGGCAAAAACATGACAAAGCAGAACCAACTCGTCACAAGATTGACCATCGTCGTCATCATCAACCCCATGAGGGTAATTTTATCTCAACTTACCTAACTCGAGAAATAAATTTTCAGAATTTAACAACCTCCATAAGCTAACATAACTGAAATAAAGTTTAAGAGATGTGAAAAGAAATGGGTGAAAGGAGAAAAGAGAGTTGGGGTAAAGGAACAACATAACGGTATTTGGTGGGAAGCTCACACTTGTCTTATTCTAGAAAATCTTGAAGAGCAAACCGCCATGTGTTGCGAAAAATGGAGCAAACACAAGTGATTCAACTGCCATTAGCTTGATGAGGATGTTTAGTGATGGTCCAGATGTGTCCTTGAGAGGATCCCCAACAGTGTCGCCAATCACAGCTGCCTTGTGGGCATCAGATCCTTTCGGACCTAGGGTCCTGGCATGCTCAGAAGCACCAGCCTATATTCCATTACAGTCAAGAGTATTAGTCCTGTTATAATGCAACTAAAGAAAGGGTCTTTGAAGCATCATAAATCATTAGTTTTTCTAATTCATGAAATTTACCTCAATATACTTCTTGGCATTATCCCAAGCACCACCAGTATTGGAGGCAGAAATTGCAATCTGCAAAACATAACATAGAGAGACAATTAATCAACTACTATTTAGTAACCCAACCTTATGGGAACTTCATTATTTTGTCTTAGTGAAATTATAACCTTCGGCTGCTCCTACAGATTAAAAGATTTTATACTAGTTACAGCGTTTGAGAAAACCAGGAGCGATACCCAAGCTCTAAATAGTGTTTCCTTCAATCAATCAAAGTGATGGATCAAAATATACAATAATAAAACTCATGTCTTCTCTCTTTACCCCCCGAGTGACTCATAGGGTCACCCATTTCAAGATTCATCTAGTAGCTTCAGTTTAGGGCATTACCTGTACACCAGAGACGAGTGCTCCCGCAAGGACGCCAGAAAGTGTTTCCACGCCAAATAAAGTTCCCACAATGAGAGGGGTGAGCATGACAAGAGCACCAGGGGGGATCATCTCTTTAATTGAGGCATCAGTGGAGATCTTGACGCAAGTAGCATAATCAGGCTTGGCAGTGCCTTCCATAAGACCAGGGATTGTGTTGAATTGCCTGCGTACTTCTTCAACCATCTTAAGAGCTGCACTACCCACACTCTTCATTGTCATGGCTGAGAACCAGTAAGGAAGCATGGCACCCACGAGCAGACCAATGAAAACTTTGGGTGTCAAGACATCTACTTTTGAAATTCCTGCTCTGCTCACAAATGCACCAAAGAGAGCTAGGGACACAAGAGCTGCAGATCCAATTGCAAAACCCTATAAGCAAGTGAGAACATCATTAGAAATTAACATTGTTGCATGAATTTATTTATCTTTATTAGCAGTACAGGTTATTACGAGATTGGGAATATCGAGTCAATCTAAAGAAACACCATCCAACAGACTCAAGCCACAAGACGGAAAATGTTTTAGCTTGGTCTAGGTGCCACTTCATTGGTTGACATGGGTGGTCCATTAATCATGATCATGCAATAAAGTAGTAGCCTAAAAAAATATGCTGTAAGAGCAACCACAGATTTTGGTGCCAATTGCTATATAAAGATAAGTGGTCTAGCTGTTAAGTAAAATATATACCTTTCCAATAGCTGCTGTGGTGTTTCCTGCAGCATCAAGAGCATCAGTTCTCTCTCGAATTCTGTGGCTCATTCCTGCCATTTCAGCAATGCCTCCTGCATTGTCACTGATTGGACCATATGCATCAATGGCCAACCCGGTAGCAATAGTGCTCAGCATTCCAAGAGCAGCTACTGCAATACCATACATAGCAGCAAAGCTAAAACTGACAAAAATGCTAATTGCAATGGCAAAAATAGGAATGATAACGGATTTATATCCCAATGCAAGGCCAAATATAACATTGGTAGCAGCTCCAGTGCGGCAGGAATCAGCAACATCTTTTACAGGACTGAAAAAAATATTAAAAGCCAAAGTTAGAACTACTTAACCTAAAGAAATATATGTAGAGGAAACGAGAGTGCTGGAAAAGAGGTACCTATATGCATTGCTTGTATAGTACTCGGTAACAAATCCAATGGTAAGCCCAGCCCATAAACCAACACAAACACATAGGAATAGTTGCCTGCAAGGCCAAACCAATTTAGATCAAAGAGCCTGTATATCCCAAAAGATAAACCACTACTTCAACTTTTTGTTTACAGTTCCATTTTCAGACCACAGCTCCATCTAAGGTTTGCTCAAAAGTACTTTTTATTTTTAAAATGATTTCATGGCAGATCCATGTATTTGCAGAATACATAGTGCAACAAAAGGAAAGCTCCTATCCAATTTTTACTTGCCTTTAAAATCTAAAGGAATGTGCAAAAACAAGGAAATCCTGTTAAATCCAAAAAGGCAAGCATTTAATAACATTGCCATATATTAAATTAAATTTTTTCAAAGAAAATTAGAACGATTCAAATTCTTAAGATGCAGTCATTTTATTATGTTGTAGCCCTACTGGAATGATTGAGACTCCAATCAGAATGCATGTAACATCAAATGGCCACCTTCCATTTATTAAACCAAAATAGATCAAAACTATTATAATTATAATCATCTTTATTTGATAGACATAGTACTAAAACTGTTTTCCCCAAAATAAGAAGCAATGGTAAAGCTTACCAGTTCTTAACCTCTTTCTGGACTCCAAAATTGTAGATGGTGAAGGAAGAAGGAAGGGCAACCCAGCTAACAATTGCTATACCAATAGTCATCAGCACAGTGGATATAATGAGTTGTTTCTTCAATGCTGGCTCAATTTCTTTTACATCTTTAATTTCAAAGAAATCAGTTGCAAATAGTGTAGTGAGCAAACAAACAAGAATGCCCATAGAACTGATGAGGAGGGGATAACACATTGAAGTAAAGTCATGAGTGTTCCCAAACGAGGAGATTGAAGCAACAATTAGGGCAGCACAGGATGACTCTGCGTAAGAACCGAAGAGATCAGATCCCATACCAGCAATATCTCCAACATTGTCACCAACGTTATCAGCAATCACCTGAAAAAAATCAATGGTCTCAAAAAAACAAGAAGTAAACAATTGAAGACACTAAAGTTCTTTAGTTCATATTGTATCCTACCGCTGGATTTCTAGGGTCATCCTCTGGGATGTTCCTCTCCACCTTGCCCACAAGATCAGCGCCAACATCAGCAGCTTTGGTATAAATGCCTCCACCAACTCTACCAAACAGGGCCATGGAAGATCCACCAAGGCCATACCCAGTTATAGCCTCAAAGAGACCTTCCCAATCATCACCATAGTATATCTTAAACAAGTTGATAGCAATGTACAAAACCAGAAGACCATTTGCAGCAAGGAGGAAACCCATGACTGCACCAGATCTAAATGCAACGATGAACGCCTTTCCAACACCCTTTCTTGCCTCTAAGGTGGTTCTGGCATTTGCATAGGTAGCAATTTTCATTCCAAGAAAGCCAGAAATCACCGAGGTGACAGCACCGAGCACGAAGGATATGGTGCTGAAGACAGCAGTGGCAAGAGCAGGCTTACACAATCTGGTGGTGTCATATGTACAAGTCTGGCTCTTTGTGCTGAATCCCTCCACAGATCCAAGGAAAAGAAAGATCAAAATCGCAAAAGCAACCATGAAAACGCCAACATACTGATACTCCGTGAAAAGGAAGGAAGTTGCTCCTGTGACATTCATATATACCAGAATGAGAATAATCGAAAGCAATCCCCCCACAAGTTGGAGCCATAACAATTCCTTGTCACAAAGTCAAAATAAATGCCAAAATAGAAAGGACAACAAAAATGTTTGATGGAAATTAATTTTTTAGTGTTCAGATACTGATAGAAACAAGAATCCTCCAATACAACACTGTATCATATTTATTCCTTCAAGCGAAAACACTGAGGTTCAAAAGATAAGCAAAGAGGGAGGGAGCTTCTCGTCATCTCTAAAGAATAATTGATTAGATTGTATATTTTAAACATTATAATATTACTCCAACACCTAGAAATCAGGAGTTATATACACAAATTAAACTAGGAGCCAGCGGATATATTTATCAACAAAAAGGACAATTATGATGATGACAATTATCAACAAAAAGGACAATGAAGACGAATCTACATAAACATATCTGATCCCATTTTGTACAATTACCATGAAAATAAAAGTATATGGCGAAACAACTCTCCCAAAAAGTTAGGGTAAATGTCTGAGATTGCAAATCACTCAAAACCAAATTGAATATTTAATAATTATAATAAGCAAGTTGAAAGACTAGAGCATGAGTCTTCACCTCGTCATACACATACACATGTATATAATAGAGAGTTAATACTACAAGTAACCAACAACCACCACCGAACCCAAAAGAACACGCTAGATCTTTATTATTCCCCAAAGTCTAAATCTAAACTAATTACAGTACGCATAATAGAAATAGGAAATACCAAGTATCAGTACTACACTTTTCTTAAGAATTCAAATATATAATAAACATATAAATTAACAATAATAAATATAATCATAACTAGGATTATATTTGTCATGGTAATGAAAGAGTCAATTTTTAATTAAAAGATAAAAAAATCAGCTTTACAGGCCATATTGTAGCCATAAATGTAGATACCTCATACGTTCAAAATACATATTCAGCGACAGTAAATTAATAATTAACTAATATACAAACAAAGCTTAACGTGAAACACATAAATATATTCACAAATGTAAAATAAACGTTAAAAGAAATAATTAGAAAAACAATAACATATCAATCATAAGTGGCATATTGCGCAGAATAAAGCACAAATCAAAATCCAAAACAGTTATCCAAAAAAAGAAGTACTAAGATCTGAGTTGTAAAAATTAGAAACATCTCACCTTCAGAAATGGCGTTCTGAATTTCGGCGCACTTCTGAACAACATTATGGTCGTTAATACCTTCCTCCTCCTCAATCAAGTACTCGGCGAATCCGTTCTTTCCGTCGGCGGCAGCCGAAGATTTGTCTGGAGAGAGCTTGACATGAGAGACGACAACCCACTGGGCGAGAGAGAAAGCGATGCCAATGATGGCGCATATAGGAATAATGATCTCTGTTCCGAGATCTGTCAGAATTGTCGCCGTCATAGTCGGTGGTGGAGCTATGTCAGAGCAGCTTAAAAACCTCGCCGGAAACTCGAAAATGAAAATAAATATAGAGAGAATGGGGAGTGTGTTGTTGCGGTAGTTCTGTGGCTCAATCTCTTTTGATTTGGCTGTAATTTGAGTGAAGTTTCGCCTTCAAATCTAATTTATATACGTAGGAGAGAGAATGATACGCAAGTGACTACACATCAGGGCTATCCGGGTAATTATAAAATTACTCCTACTAAATAAGTTACTGTTATAAAATTAAATTTAGAAAAATAATAATGTGATAAATTTATATATATCCGGGTACTCCTAGCCTACTAAATAAGTTTATAATAGAATTAAAAATGAGTATCATTTAGTATTATTGCATGTTTGTCGTAATTTAAATTAAATTTATCAAAAATTTAATTTTTTATAAAAATAATAAATAAACTGGAAATAAGTCAAATATGAGAAGCAGCTCATAGTTTTGTGTGGGAAATGGAATACCTTAAATTCTACTCTTCGTTCTAGATGTAATTTAATTTTAATGGCCACGAGTATAAGGATTCAGTAACAATTTTTGAATAAAACTCTTTGGGTGAAATTGACAAAATTTGAACGCTTGTCTTTTAATTATACCAACTTTCAGTGACAATTTCTTAAACAAAATACTATTTAAAGAATTACTAAAATCCCAAATTATTCTTAATAATAATAACAAAGTAAGCTCTACACAATTAATTTCACCATCAAAAAACAAAGTTACTTATATATCGACTAATTTTATAACAAAAGTATATTGCGATTAAAGTAGAATACTATACCATAAGTTAGAATAATAATATGAGAATTTTATTATTATTATTATTCGTATTTCATATATTCATATATGTTAATATTTAATATGGATATAAATTTATATAACAATACCCAAAATATAATATGTAATGAGTATACTATTATATTATATACAGGTGATTTCTAATTAATGTGAAATGTGTGGGCGAGTCATATATTATGCAATATTATCTTTGCATGGGTGAGTTTTCACTGCTTTTGTAAATATATTTTTTTTGTTAATTATAGATTTGGATTTTATATATATATATATATATATATATATAAAAGAATAGGAAAAAAATAGTAAAATGGGTCTTAACGTGTACTAACATAATACTAATGAATTGAACAGTCCAACAAAGTCAATATCGTTATCGCATTATTCTTAATATTTATTGCTTCTAGAGTTGTATAGGCTAATGTTTCAAATTTACTTGTACTAGAGATAATTTGATTTAATTACTAGTAGTAATTAAAGGGTAGTAATATCCTCCACGTAAGCAATGAGATGATCTTGGATGACGTGTTGCGTTGTGGATCGGTTGAATGGATAAAAACCAAACAGGCGACGCCGTAAGACCGTCAATTGCTTGCCCGAAACCAAGGCCAAAAAAACAGCTTCCAAATTTACTTGTCGCGAGTAGTAGTAATTGATTGATGAAATGAAAGGGTAGCGAAAGATGGCATATTCGGATTGGATAACGTTTAGAGCGTATTTCGGACGCACATTTCGTGCCCGAAATCCGAATCAATCTTACCTGTTATCCAAAAACAATTCCTTTTTTTGGACTTGGCTTCATCTATTTTTATTAATTAATTTTAATAAACACTTAATTTGGTACTGAAATTTTGAAAAATAGTATTAAAATTGGGCTTCTGTGTTTTCTTACAGTTTCATTATCTCGACGTTGTATTACTATTATAGTACTCCATGCACTATGCATTGGCCCAATAATATAATCAGGATTCTCTATAGGATCTTGTGAGAGTTTTGTTGTGGGATTGACAACACATTAAAAAGGAGATCCAATCTAATTTCACAAATTTTATCAAAAATTTAAAAATTATATATAAAAATAAACGCGCGTTTGGTGAAACTAATTTTCATCAAACTCAAAAAAAATTATCAAAACATCGTGAACATTGGATCTCTTTTTAAATGTGTTATCACTTATCAATCCCACAACAAAACTCTCAGAGAAAAATCCTAGAGGATCTTGATTCGGAGCACACCATTCGAAAACATATTACTCCTATGGACCCACATGACCAAGTAATTAATTCTCAATCATATTTATGAAATACATACCGGCTTGAATTCATTGTGGTTTAATTCATAATTTTGTAGAATTCATTGCGGTTTCCAAATGCAATGAATAGTATACTATATATATACTATATTAAAGTGTAATGAGGTGTAAATTATTTACTACATATTTGGTGTTGTTTTTTTTATTCTACTGTACATGCATCCTTTAACACTTACTTTTTCTATATTTAGAATCTTATAAACTGTGAGAAATAAATAAGTTATCATTTACAATGCAAAAAAGCACACTTACAATCACAATTATATTGTGACATAAAAGCAAGAGTATCCAATGTAACTTGCATGAAATCGATTGGAGACTACCATAAATAATACTACTTCATTATATTGGAGGAGAATCAAGTAAAGCTAGCTGAAGGATAATAATTAAGCATAATATTCTTTCTTGTCCACAAAAATAACTGCATATGTATTCTTGAGATCGAATTTCAGGTGTGTATATATATATGTGTGCGTGTGTGTGAGGGGGGGGGGGGATGGGGGTGCAATTAATTAATTATATATAAAACTAGTTATCGGATATTGTACATGGCCGGTTGAAAGGCTCTTGGCAATTGTTGTGTCTATTCATATAACTGTATAACTATTTTTGGTTTTGGGTTGGGTTGGGTTGAGTTGGGTTGGGGGATGGTTTGTTTGCATGAACGTACGATGATTATGGGTTTTGTTGTCTTAGTCAATGTTGGAGAAGAGACAGAGACAACAGAGTGGTTCAATTTATGCATGGTTGGGTTAGGACTGTACTATCAGTGGATGGTCATTAGTGGGACCCTAACCCCATGTTCGATCTTCTATAACTTGAACCCCACCCCACCCCACCCCATAACATCCAGATCTCACCTGGATCCAGACCCTAACTCCAGATCTCACCTTTTCATTTCTTTGGTGACAGAAACAATTTTCACAGTACAAGAATAATGAATGCATGCCTTGGAAAGACTTTTGAAATAGCGTACAAAGGATTAATTCAACCGATAAACTTCCATCAGAAAGAACTTTGAGCTAACCGGCCGGTTCGAATTACAATAGGTTCAAACCCCAAATAAAATGTGTGAATACTTTAGTAGTATTATCGTAAATTAAAAGACCTGTCTTTGTCTTTGATACAGTAGATTACAATAAGAGAGAATTAATAAAGTCGCATGAATACTGGAGTAACAAAAAAAAATATACAATAATACTTTTTTTTATTTTCCGGAATGAGAGTTCCATTAAATCTATACGGTACGTATTAAATTAGCACATAAGTTTGGTAGTACGTCTTAATACGACTAAAACCAAGCTTTGACTAGAATTTTTCAAGAAAAAATTAATTACTCATATAAACACATGTGGACTAAGATTCTCACAAATATTTATTATCATTTTTAAAGGTGATCTTTAAGAGTTAATTTCTCATTTATCACCTCATGAATTTGAACTTTTAAATACTTTATTTTAAGAGTAAAACATATTGATACGTGTATTCATTTCAAATGATTAATGAAACTCACGTGCTCAAATTCTAACAAAACATTGGGTTCAATGATAATTACAAAGGCTGTAGTACAGTTTTCAGTTGACATGTATGAAGACGGTGGAATTGTCGGAGCAGTTCGTTTGGTAATCACTCTCAAGCATGAGAATAAACAAATTTACAACAAAACCTTGTTATGCCAAAAATAATCATTTTGTGAAATAATCAAAAAAAAAATTTGAGAAAATAATCAATAAATACACTTTGTTATTCACAATTTATATTTGAATATAAAAACTATAATAAAATACCACCGGTAAAATAAATAAAAATAATATTATTATCACATAAAAATAAATCACATAATACTCACATACATATATACATATTACGGGCCCATACGTCAGGCGGAAGTTCATAATAAGAGAACACTATAACTCGGTGGAGGCTGGCCATGTATCTTAATTATAACTTAGATGATGTGATTATATTATATTATTATTGTCCATTTGAAATTAAATAATTGGAAGATGGTTGCTCCACCGTCTACGCAACATCAAATGATCTAAAAAGAGATTTTCAAACGACAATGACGTAAAATTTGGACACGGCGGAGGGGAACTACTAATCAGAAAGAAGCACAAATCAAGGGGTGATGAGAATTAGGCTAACTTTAATTCAATTTTATCTTTCTCTACTCATATATTAATATTGTGTTTATAAATTTTTTAGAGGAAGATTGGAAAAATAATTAAAATATTTTTAAATATTATATTTATGAGTTTTTTAAGAAAGAAGGAAAAGGATTTGAAGGTATAGTTACTTTTATTTTTGACTCAAAATTTTTTCTCAGACATGGAAGGATTTGGAGAGATGAGAAAGTTATAAATTTTATATTATCTAAAATAACTTTTTAAAATAAATTATTGTTAGAAAAATTAAATGGATATATATATATATATATATATATATACGGTCCGGATCTTAAACTCACTTCTTATTTAACATACCTTGTTCACCCCCCTTTAGCGACAGATCGGCATGACGATTTATCTAAAATCGTTGCTATATGTCAGTTCGTCGCTAAAACTAAGCATTTACGATTCTATATATAACGACAGACGAAATCGTAGTTTCTGTCTTTCTCAATCCGTCGCTAAAGAGGGTGAGTAAGGTATGTTATATATATATATATATATATATATATATATATATATATGTAAATTTATTTGATGTGAACCAAAATTGTAAGAAATGCAAAAATATTAAGGCTAGTACTATGTACTATATCCTTAAGATAATTGTATCCTCTTTATTGGTACTTAGAGTTGGCGGCATTTGTCTCCCAAATTACAAGGACAACGTGTGTTATAGCTGCATTACAAATAACACACAAACGAACAAAAGAAATGTTTTGAACCAAATGGAACGAAATGGTGTGAATAAAGGCATGTCAGAATGACGCTTCCGTTCGGGAGATAGTGGTTCTCAAAATGACGCAATTTTGATAATAAATACTATGATTGGGAAGCCAGTGAGATAGTGACAAAATTTAAATAAATTGTCTCAAAACGACGTAGTTTTGATAATAAATACTGCGACTAGGAAGTCAGGGAGATAGTGACAAAATTTAAATAAATTTTATCCAAAAAGATATATACAATGACCTAAAACCGCAACCCCGACCCCTACCGGTTAACGACACGCGTGTGATTCAAACGAAGTCTTCGCTAGTCATCTCTCCTCCGGGTGCTCCTTGGGGTCCAAACCTAATAACAAGCGTGTGTTTCTAACGAAGTTTTAACTGATGTGGGAATTAGCTTCTCACAAGTATTTATTATCATTATCAATGATGATTTTTTGTAGTTAATTTCTCATTCATTATCCTATGGATTTGAACTTCCAAATACTTGATTTTAATTTAATCATGGAGTAGAACACATTGATATGTGGATTCATTTCAAATGATTAATAAAACACACTTGATTTTAGGCTCAAGTTTTAACAATCATGTCATTTATTACATTAATATGCAACGGTAATATAGTAATAATGTACTTTAAAAATAAAAATATTTTCCATTCTCTTCTCTCCTTATAAACTCACAAACAAAGAAAAATATAATTAAAATCTCATCATTTCCTTTCTTTCTAAATATGGCAAAAAATTATAATTCATTCTCATCTCTTTCAATCATTTTCCTTAGATATAATATTGACAATCTAAAAGTCAATTTAAGATGCTTTTTAAATTTAAAATAATAATTTTTTTATGATATTCATAATTATATTAAGTTAATGAATTCATATCAATTTTAAATTTAAAAAATATTTAAAATTAACTTTTAAGAAATCGACCGTGGTCTTATAATTTAGAAAAGAGTAATCATTTTTATTTCAGTGGGGGGAGGTTAGTAAGACTTGAACCTCAGCAAATATTAATTAGGGCAAGTTGATCATGTAACATCACAATAAAATGACTGTTCAATTGAGAACTACCTATGACCAAACACGCTTCTTTTTGGACAATTAATTAATTAATATATTATTAAAAAATTGAATACCATGATTATTAATTAATTCTCTTCAAGTGCATCTTAACCCTGATTAACGAACCGTAAAATTCTCAAATGTGACCAGTACTTGGTCCATTTTCTTCCTCTTCTTCTAGTACCATTACTTTGTAAAACAGCTGCTGCCTGTTGGCGCCTGCCTGCAATTAGCGGTATTGCTTTTACTAAAGTTATGTTAAGACTTGTGGGTCATGACATCCGTTTGCAAGAATTATAATTATGATAAAAATATTAATTTTAAATGTCTTATTTATTTTTAAATTTAAATTTGAGATTATTAGTTTATAAATTATAAGATGATTTAATAGTATTGAGATTATAACTATATATATAATCTCGGAATTATAACTATAATCCCGAGATTATTAGTCTTGAGATTATAATCCTATAAATTATAATCTTGAAATTATAATTCTTGCAAACAAACATACCGTAAGTGTTTATTCGATCAACTCCAGCCATATATATTGCATTACGCTGCTATAACTAAACTCAAAATTAGTTTGATACATTTAGTTTTAGTTAATATTATGATGAATATTATAAATTTTTAAAAAATTACTAATTCATATTGTTTAATAAAAAATATTAATTTTAAATTGAATTTAAAAATTAATAATAATCTTATAATTTGGAACCAAATTTGAAGAGAATTTTAATATAAAAATTTAAATATCATCACAATTTCATTATCAAGAACTTTAATATTTTAAAATGGAGGGAGTATAATTTTTTTAATAAACTTGAGATTGGCCAAGATATCAAGAACTTTTATTAAAGTGAACTGAATATAGATTTCGACACAAGTCGAACGGGGTTTATACACTTGTAATTATCTTTTAAATATGCAAATACCCTCCACCAAATAATGCTTGGATTATTTATGGAGTATATTAATTGTTTGCTGGATTAAATAAATTTAAAAACTACTACAAAACATGACTTGACACTTGACTTGAAGATGTATGCTATTTAAATGTTCTATTTCAATCACCAATTAAGGGAAGGAGGTAGCAATTTCCAAGATTCGTTATCTATATGAAAAAACTCTTCGAGAAAAAAAATGCTTTAAAGTGTATACTCCCTCCGTCCTTATTTAAATGACGTTTTAGAGATGGACACAATAATTAAGATATTGATTAGAAATCATTAAATACAATACTCAATTGTCTATAATACCCTTAAATCATTAATTTATCATAGCACAAGAGTTTAAAGTACCAAAACAATAGGTAGAATAATGAGGGGTAATTTTGAAAAAATTATCATTAATTCTCCTAGATTTGAACAAACGTCATTTAATTAGGGACAAATAAAAAACTCTAAAACGTCATTTAAATAGAGACGGAGGGAGTATATATCTATCTAACAAAATATAAATGATTTTAAATTTTCCGTTCACCCTAATAAATCACTTAAGTCGTCTAAAATTTGGAATAAATTTCATCGTCCATGTAATGCCGGAGACACGGAAGAGAGAGAGAGAGATTCCATTCGATGCATGGAATTAAATCGGAGTGCCATTGGAATTAATCAATATTCAGATTCCAACATTATCTTCTGTTATTCCTACTACTTTTCCCCTTTTTCAGAGTATTTTTTTTTCACTGTACTAAAGTCTAAAGATCAGTGCATGATTTTCCGTCTGCAAATTATGTTAAAAGCTTATTCTTTGTTCTTCATTTTAGCTTCTGTTGAACATTCATGCTGATGGAGTTTGATGAAATCTAACGGCATCTTTCGTTTGCAAATTAAAGTTCTACTTGATTTTGTTAAAATTTTCTTTTCTACGCATATTAAGATCGAGTCAGAAGACTTTCTATAACTCAAGGTCTGTATAAAACATATTTTTATAATTTTTTGATATTAAATAATTATATTAAGGAGAAATAAATATTTATTTAACGTTTTAAAACAAGCATTAATATGAATAAAAAAATTAATGGATTAAATAGTACAAAGACAAGGAGAGTATAAAAGGCAAAAAAAAAAAAAAAAAAAAAGTCTTAACATATGACTGGAGGAGGAAAGAAGAAGAAGACATACCAGATCGATAGGATTATAGGAAGAGCGTTCCTCTAATCCATTGCAAAAGATTGCACGTCCATGTAGTAAAAGATGATCCAGCTTAAAATCAAAAATACGAACATATTAACTTCATTTGATCCATCTTGTGAAAGGCCCAATAACGGAGCCCAACCTCAATATATATATATATATATATTAGTAAATTTAGCAATTCAGCATGGCACCCTCTCCATTTGGGATTTTGCAATCATCTCTCTATAAAATTTCGAAATGTTGATCATATCATCACTTGAAGAATAGACCGACCGGTGTGTGTGTGTGTGTATATATATATATATATATATATATATATATATATATATATATATAAAATTGGGATCTTAGGCGGATAATAAAGCGGATTAAGTAAATCTGATTGAAGAGAAAAAACACGCTGGTCACACTCAGAATGCGTGACTGCAAAAAATGGGTCAAACCAAACAAAACCCATTACGCCTCAACCATCAATTCTCTCTCTAACTCTTTTCCCTCTCTCTCACCACGAACCTCAGAAAAAATGAAGGTAAATGGATGACGCGGCTTTGGACAACTAAGGCTCCTTTCTCTCTCCTCAAATCGCTTTCATCCCTCTCTCTCTCATCTGGAGGTCCGAGCTCGAAACCATAGCAAACGGAAGGGAAGGTAAAGCATTTGTATCACTTTTTGGGCTTCGCAATTTTGCAATTCTTTTTCGAGCATTTGAAAATCTAGGGATTGTTTTTTAAAAATCCTAAGCTCAAGCTCAAGATACCTTTTTCTCGAGCATAACTGCATCGTTGAACAAAATCTAGGGTTTGTTCTTTAAAAATCCTAACTCACATCGTATTCTATCACTTCATAAGATTTGTGCCACAAGCTCTTAAAATTGGGGAAAACTACAATAAGATGGGGGACTAACAATTAGGAAGTGTCCACTCATTTTAATTATTTTTATTTAAGAAATATTACTAACATTACCGCTTTTATTGAGCAAAAAGAAAAAAGAAAATTTGCCAATGGCAAAGTTAATCTTTGAAATTCATTGATATCAAAAGACTATTGGTATATAAATTTGGAGTACATGGACATACTTGCTTTCTTTTTTATTTTTTTCGCCTCGATCCTCGCTTTATTTTATTTTACGCTTTTGTTAATTTTGTTGTGTAATTCTTATTGTCTTATTGTTTTATTGTATGCCAAAAAACTGCCCCAACTATCATAACTTATGGGTGTATATTTTGGTTTTAGAAGGCTTTAAATAAAAGGATTTACAACATGGATTTTTGTATTTTTTTATAAATGTGGGTAGATTTTCATCTGTGTTTGTATTTTTTATGTGTAGGTCTCTTTGTCATTCCATCTGTGTTTGCATTTTTGCTTAATTTAGCTTGTTTCTGACTCTCCTAGCAGTGCAGTGTTAAAAAACATTTTGAAATGACTTATGTCATTGATAGGGAATCAGTGAAGTTATAAGAACAATGGTATATATAATGTTTGCGTATATTGTTACTTAACTTTCAATGTAGACATTATCATGTTTGCAAAATTCCCAAAATGGAACCTCTAGTTTAGTAGTAATGGTTACTTTTTTCTATTCTTTCACCTGTAGGGATAATCTATATCCGTCACGTGGAGTACTGAATGGAGGAGATCTTTTTTCTCACGAGAAATCTAGTCGTTTGGAAGAAGACATGGCATGCATATATATTGCGTAATCATAAGATACATGCCCTGCTTTTTATCATGGGTGCATATTGTTTTTTCTTGATCCTAGAGTTTAGTAGTATATTAATACTTTGTGACCATATCTTTATCTCGTATGTTTTATATTGATTTGAACTTTGATGTATATTTGGACATACCTGCTTTTACATCATGTATGGGACTCTACACTCCATTAGTAAGGCATTTACATTTTTATATCCATTTTCAGATTGTAGTATTTTTTATATTGATTTGAACTTTGATTATTCACCTCAATTCCTTCTGTATTTGTGGAAAGCAGATCCTATGTAATCCAAGAATGCATTTAAACTGTTGCAAGGACGGGGGAGTGACAGAGATTGTCTTATTAATATGTATTTTTAAAGATTGTAAGGCTAACTATTGTACGGATTTATTGGGGATGAGAACTTTTCTTATCTCTGAGTCTGCAGCTCTAGAGCGGAATTTAAAGTCTCCTTTGAATGAGCTTCCACATTTTGAGAGTGATTTTGGATCCACATTTAAAGTCTCCTCTGTTGTTTCAAGCTCTGATTTATTGAAGAAAGTTGGTTGTGATGTCAAGTTGGAAACATTAAATCGGTTGTAATTTTGATAATTTTCATTATTTAACCAACACGTTATGTATGAGATTGGTGGATCTATGGTATGAAAATTACTATGTTTTAAATCTGGATTCTTAAACGGTTGTAATTTCTTGTGTGTTTGATACTTTATAATTTATAAAGATTGTGCTTCAATCTTTTAGGGACAAGAATTATGTGTGAGATTGGT